>CAKNWU010257525.1:0-11188 GCA_932072015.1 Andricus quercustozae | reverse complement strand
CATCATAGCAACAGACTAAGTCAAGTGAATGATAAGATAAGGATATTATTAGTTAATTTAATACCATGTCTAAAATCTTTTGCGATGATGTTGTGGGCACAAAATTAAGAGCATGGCGTAGTTTAGAGTTCATCTTTTAGCGCTGTTATCCTTACTCAGCGACGGCGAGCTTTAGGGGTGCCAAAAATTGCCTCCGGATGCGTTCTTGGAGCTACTATCTGCCACTCCACATATTTTACTCGCTTGCTTCCTGATGGTCTATAAAGTTTTTTGCAATGCGACAGGTGTTCAGTCAAACCACCTTCTGAGCTGCTGCTAGTACCCTTCTGACTCCTAAATGTTTAAGATGTTCAGTGCATTTTGAGTGCACGTTGCTTGTAGCCAAAATCACAATAGGACGAATAGATGCCCTTTTAACATTCCTGCAGATTGTCTTTACTTCATGCCTTACTTCGCTATACTTATGGATTTTGCTTGTATAGGTTGCCTGCAAATTTCGATCACGTGGACAAGCAATGTAGATAATTCCACCTATTTTTCTCGCATCACGGTATCGGGTGGATTGGCTCGGATTCAATGATACGTCTGGATAGTAACATCCTAATGTTAGGTGTGATCTTTGTTTTATAAAACAAGCATTGGAATGTATCTACAGAAAGATTTCCATTCTGTTAAGGCTCCTAAATTTAGGTCATGCACGCACCGAGTGTACTCAGCTCTTCTAAGTCCGCGGTCTGTCAAAGAGACTGGTCCACCACCTGTGGACTGAGCTGCGCTGAGTTTACTCGACCCGTGCAGGACTCGGATTCCATAAAATTTGAAAATGAGATTAGCTAATTATCTTTGCGAAAGAGACAAATATTTATCTATCCGTGAAGAAAGGAACCTAAGGCGCGGCAGCTTTATTTTGTAGGAGGAGCGATTGTTATAAAAAAAATTAATTTGTTTTCGCGTTAGTTCCCTTTCTTTTCGGACGGTCACATATGGTAGATGAGAAAATTAAAATCCTCCATTTTTTGTTTCAGAATTCAGTTCACTTTCCGAAAGCTGACGTAATGACGAATCTATTCCTGGCGTCCCTGGTTCCGCTACTTCTTCTTCTACTGAAAGACGTTATTCTCTTTCAAGTTCTCTTCCATCTGCCGGAACTCATTCTCCGGTCATGTCGTCTGCTCCAGCCGAGCCACATCTTCGTGGTAGGTCTAGATCCCCTTCTGCCAGGCATTCTCCTATACGCATTTTTGGATTTAATCTTGAACAACTTAGATATATCCGGCTTATTCCCAATACGACTCCGAACCGGCGATTCCAAATTCGAAGATATACTTTTCCTCGCGATATGCCGATTGAAGTGAAAAAATATAATACCATTATGCCCATGCCAACCGAACAACAAACTGTATTATCAACGGCAAATGGTGACTTTTTTGCAATATTGGTGCAACGTAATACAATTCTTCAAGCAATTTATATGTCAAGATGTCAAGACAATCAAGATGAGAGTGTCATACGGGTGAAAATAAATTCTCAAGGAGTAATCTCAAGGAATTTTAAAAGAGTAGTAGTTCTATTTCCTGATGAAGAAATTTAACATTTGCAGTTTGACATAAGGGTCACCTTAGCGTTGCAAAGTAGAAGTGAAGAGGTCTTACGTAGGTTCGAGATTGATTTTAAAAAGATGATACATATAATCACCGTTTTATTTTCTTAACGACATATAATTTATTGTTAAAATTGTATCTGTATTTCCTGATATCCCAGGGAAATAAACTAGTTAAGGCGAATTGAGATGAATTCGCTAGACCCTCCGTGAATTTCGCTTTGCGACAATCTCGAATTAAAGCAGGTCGTGAATTCTTGTAAATTCAGAAATAAGTAATTTAATCTTCAAATCTGCTATTCTTTCGAACTCGGCAAAGAAATTTAAAAACAAGCACCAATTCGCCGAAATTCGCCCTAATTAGTTTCTCCTTACTCGGATACAAACATTAAAACGTTCGCGATGCGGCGTAGAGGTGATTAGGTCTGAGATTGATTTTGAAAATACCATGTATATAAAAACCGTTTTATTTTCTTAACGGCAGATAATTCTTTGTTAATAATATAATTATATTATATCATATTATAATTATATAGTATAACACTTGCGCTTATGGCACTTGCTGAGTTTAAATTTTTGGGTTTGAAATGCCGGGAATTCATCCGACTATACGTAACGTCATACACTCTTTACACCCTTTGAACATGCATGCCCACATATGTAGTACTTTTAAAAAACTCTGAAATATAAATCAAATGATACAAAGAACTGAAACCGACGAAAGCGAATTTCAATCAGAATTGCAAAAAATGCCCTTTTAAAAAAATTAATAGAAAAATCAGTATAAGCCTATAATGATTTTCCGAAAATAAAATGGCTCAAGATCTATAGAAATTTTTTAAATTCCGTAAAATAAAATAAATTAAATTTGTTTAATAAATTTTACTAGAAATCCATTAAAGATTGTCAAATCTTTTAAAATAACAAAATCTTACAAATTCTGTGAAAGTATTTTAAGTCCTTCACATCCGTTGAGATCGTCGAATTTTGCATAAATCACTTGAAATTGTTGGAATCGGTAAGAATTCCTTGATATTTATTTCCTCTTATTTATCTTCCAGGGTTATCTAGAAATCCCTTAAAATAGTGCTTAAAATCTTTGGAAATTTTACAAAATTCTTTAAAATGCCTTGAACCTAAAATGGTTAAAATCTTTCAAAAAAATTGTTCGATTTGCAACCGAATAACAGAATTTTTCACAAAAAGAGATGAATTTTCAACCAAGAATATATTAGTAAAATTCTTAACCAAATAAGAAGACTACGAACCTTAAAGACAAAAGAGAAATTTTCTTTAAAAACCAAAGTGATAAATCTTCTCTGAAAAAAAAAAAAATTTCCAGAAGCTATTTCACCTTTACCCACGCTATTGAATGTTGAAATTAAAATGATCTATCAACAAGACAAATTAAGACAGAAGTATTTTTTAATTTTCTTCGAAACAAGATGTTTGTTTGACCTTTTAACATGAAAATATGAGTTCTCAACAATCCCTAAGTTTTGGACGAATTAGTTGAATATTCAACAAAACATTTGAATTTTCCACCAAAAGGGACGGATGTTCAACAAAATTTTCTAGGTTGGAATTTAACAGTTGCAATTTCATCCCAGAAAGACTTAATTCATTACTAAAAGGGATGATTTTTTCAATGTAATAGACAAATTTTCAAGCAAATAGTTTAATTTTTTCAATAGAAAAATATAATTTTTACTCAAGATTAAATTTCAAATTAAAAACACAAATTTTTTAAAAAAGAAGTTGAAATGTCTACCGAAAAATATTTCAGTTTACTTTTCAACACCAAACTATTGGTTTTAAAAAGAAAGTTTAAAAGAAATTGTTGAATGTTCAACGAAAAAGTTGAATTTCGAATCAAAAAGAACGATTCCCTAAAAGAGCTCTTTAATGTTTCACGAAACAGTCGCATTCTGATCCAAGAAAGATTAAATTTCTACGAAGATATATGAATTTTTAAACGAAAAGTAAAATTTTTCATCAAACTAGTTGAATTTTTCTTTGAAAATAATTCCGCTAACTTTTCAATAGGATAAGATGATTTGTAAAAAATAAGTAAATTTGCACGAGATAGCTGAATTTTTCGCGAAACAGTTAAATTTTAAATAACAAAGAATGACTTTTTCAACAAATTTTCAATTTTTTCCCAAACACTTACATTTTTATTAAAGAAGAATGCAATTTCTCCTGAAGTAGCGGAATTTGTAAATTGAAAATACACATTAAAACAAAATTTAATATTCAGCCGACAAAGATTTGAGTCAACTTTTACACATTAAAATATGAATTTGCAAAGTTTTATCAAAGATTTAAGCAAGCAATTGTGTTTGTATTCCCGAAAGATGAAATTTGTATAAAATTTATCATTATACTTTATATGAAATTTGGAATTACCTTTCCTACAAATTTTTTCATTATTTTTTTCCTTTTCTTTGTAAGTATCTGTGCTTAAAAAAATACATTTTATTAAATTATTTGATAGCTTCATATGTATTCGAATGTCAGTAGAGATGACATATATAAAAAAATATAGATAAGAATTTCCACAAAACTGGAGACACAATATTGATATTAAAAACTGATGAATGAATCACTACTATTTGTGAATGTCATGCGATAAATTTAAAATGAGTTGTACTTGGTCAAATATTCATAATATATTGGAAAGAAGTGCTGTGAACAAGGGTAATATGGAATACCACGAACATTCAAACTGAAAAATAAAAATAACTGGTCGGGCCAAGAAAGAAAGATGGACAAACTTTTGTATAGACATCGAGAAGGGGGCAGAGGCAGATAGACTGAACAAGCTGGTCTATCGAAATTCAGAAGCTATTCTCGGCACTCAAAAATTGTACGACGGAGGCGAGTAGACCTTGGCCTATCTGTTCAAGGCATATTTTGCATGCTTTATAAGGTCTGGGAAAAGGAGGCGACACGTCCGAGGCAAACAATGCGCTTGTTTGTTCAACCTGGCCCGAAACTGAGGCTAGTTCATACAAATCTCCTGGCCCGGATGGCATATACCCGGTCTTCTTATAAAAAGCTGGAGAGAATATCATAGGGTAGCTCATGACACTTGCTAGGCTGGTCTAACGCTAAGATGTGTCTTGGTAGCATGGGGAGGTACGCGAATAGTTTTCATTCTGAAAGCAGGCAGGATCGGTTATACTTTACATATTAATTTTCGTTCCACCAGCCTCACATCTTTCCTACTAAAAACGGTGGAAATACTTGTGAATAGATATATCCGCGACAAGGTCTGATTAAGTAGGCCACTTCACACGGAGCAACATGTCCATAGGGCTGGTCACTTGACCGAAACGGCCCTATGCGCAGCAGTAAACCTAATCGAAGGACAACTGAAGCAGAAAGGCTTCGCAATTAGAACCTTTATGGAAATTGAAGAAATTTTAAACTATACCTCTAGAGACGTGATCAGAAAGGCCGTGATCACAAATGCTGTGTCAAATACGGTCGTGGAATGGACCTGCTAGACGTTGGGCAACAAGAAACTAAGAACGACTAAGGATGATAACACTTTATGTGGAACTATTAACTCAGGATGTTTGCAGGGAGGAGTTTGATCACCCCTGCTGTGGTGCTTGGTAGTGGATAAACTGCTTCATCTACTCATAAGTCAAGGCTACCACGCTATAAGCTGAGCGCACGACCTACTGGACATTTTGCATGGCCGGAATCTGGTGTGCTCTTCGTGGTAATGGAGCATGCACTGGGGTTAGTGAATTCCTGGTGGAAGAAGACCGGATAATCGGTCAATCCGAGTAAGGAGGTTCGGGCATAATTCACAGGCGGTCTAAGTGGGGAATTACGAGTACAGTGAAGCTGGGAGCAAAACAACTGGAAATCAAAGAACAAGCTAAATATCTAGGAGTCATCATAGATACGAAGCTGTTATGCAGCGAGTACCTAAAAAGCAAGTGCAAAAAGCTCACTGGGACTCTATGGTTTTTGTAGGTCATCCGCAGGGGAAAGCTGGGGTCGACAACCACGGTGACATTGGGGGCACTAACAGAGATAGAGCTCCTCCATCTAACCATCAAGGCCATGGCTGCCATGATGGCCCTGAATGGAACAACCGCTACGCCGCTAGTAGTATGTGAGTGCCTTGAAACACTGAACAATCTAGCGACGGAAAACCAAATGAAAATACTTTGGTTTCCTGTACACAGTGGCATCAAAGGCAATAAGATCTCAAACAGGCTAGAAAAACTAGCAACAAGAGAAAACTTCACTGGTTCCGTAACAGTTGTAGGAATTTCCAGCAGGTTAGTCATTGTAGAAATTAACATTTGGCTGTCCGAGGAACATCAAAAGAAGTGAAGGATGGCCACTGGCTGCAGATAGGCCAAACTACATATGGGTTTACATTTAAACCCTAATTGAGCTGAGGAAATACGCAAGCTCAGTAGGAACGAGATTAGGGTCCTAACAGAAATGTTGACAGGACATGGAAACCTCGGCTACCACTGACATAAGATGGGGCTTGCGGAAATCCTCCTGTCTCGCCTGCGCGGAAAGGATGATCAGACAGCTATTTATATTCTTTGTCAGTACCCCGCGGTTGCAGGGAAGCGTCTAGCACTCGCGGGTAGTACCTGCGTCATTGAGTCAGGCATTTTGGCCTATAGCATTGCAGCGGCCCTGGTCTTATTAAGCGGGCTTGGGGCGGGGGATCTTTCGGTTTTAACCGTAACATTAATAATAATAATAAAATTATCAATTATTCACAGTATATTGGAAATGAATGCCGCTTTACTTCCAACCAAGTAGTTAAATTTACATCTAGAAGATCATGGTTCTATCAAAAAGATGAATTTTTAACATAACGCATGAATTTTCAATTAAAGGAGATAAATTTTCAATTCAAAATAACAATTTAAAACCAAAGACAATTTTAAATTAAGAACTGATGAACGTATTAATATTATATTATGTATGTATGTATATATACACACATGCTGTGACGTGGTATTCTATACAACGCCCAAATTAAATGATTATTCACGCCCATTTAACGTACATTCAATTAAAAATTCATGAAGAGACTGGTCGAGCACAGAATCCACTTAAGAGTTGTCATTTCACAGGAGCCTCGAGAGGGATGGCCTGTTGCCATAAACAAACCCCTCGAGGCATAATGATGGTAACTCCGCTGCTCCGAACCGTCACCAGACTGGGAGGGTTATTATTAATTTTAAAATGACACCACTAATACCGTAGCACTTCTTTGTATTTTTTACCAGGCACTCCCAAGCCACCACCCAAAACAACAAAACAACACGAATGGGTGATCGTGACTTGACTCTGCACCACTCACACTACCATTCAATCACGACTAGGCAGTCGTGACCCACTTATACACACTTCACGAACACAATACTCTCGCCTTCTCTCTCACATACACTGGGATGAAAAAGGGTGCTCTGTTGAAATGTGGTATCGCGGGAGTTGTGCCACGCACTCTTGTCAGGTGGAAACGTCAACACGATAGTAGCCGATATTCAAGCGCGCACCATATAGACTAAAGTGTGCATCATGAGTGATCGCGTCGTACTTGCGGCGCACCTTGGTAAAGTAGCTCGCCATAGACTTCAAACTATGCGATAGAACGGACTAGGAAAAATGGCGACTTACTGGAGGACGCTATTATGAAATGTCTTCACAGGTGTCTACTGCTGCAAGGTACCGTTTCGTATACACGGACCTTGGAGTTACGCGACAAAACTATACTCCGTGGCGTCGGTACTCACTCAGTGTTCGGCCATAGGTAGACTTATCACACATTACTTTGCTCCAAAAAATCTATTCTTTAACGTCATTTGTGCGATCGGAATCTATTTCATATGACCCGGGAAAGTATTGGAGGAAGCATTTACTTACATTTGATCTGGCGTAAGTTCAAAAGTTTTTGTTTGGGCGTAACGCCTCGTATATTAGTTGTTCTTCGTTGAGCGTAAAATTCAGTTTGTTGGGGACGATGTAGGTAATACAATAATTAATATAGAATCAATTGTCGGGAGTGAGCATTAGCATTGTTCGGTTTAGTCTTCCAATATGGCGCGGACTCATGACATCTATGTTCAACCAAAGTCACCGCCATTTTGCAAGACACCGATGTTGAAAGGATACGTTAAACTGGCTCGGTCGGAGTGATCAATAAAGTAAAGTAGGTTCTTGGATATTTTACGATGATAAATTCTTTTGTGAATAAGCAGTGCGTCTAGTTGCGGGGTTGAGCATCTAATACGTTCGATCATCCAAAATGGCGGCTACCTTATATGACCTTTCGTATCATTCATGGACCACCATGTTGGAGGGTCGTTAATTCTCTATTCACATAATTATATTAATATCGATCATTCAAAATAGTGGCGACCTGTGATGACCTTTGTGTCATTCATGGAGCGCCATATTGGACGATCGTTGATGGTTAACTCTTGGATTAACTAGTATAAGGGGATAGGTATTATCTTCCATTAAAACAAATGATGTGTTTCTTTACGGGATTGTTTAGTAGGACGTGTGAGGCATCAATGGCCGGAAATAAATTAATCTTTTTGTGACCCGCATTTTTGGTCGTATTTATTTAATACTGTTAATCGGAATTGTCGTCCTTTCTCATTATATTCCTAACCCTACACCTCTCTGTGTTGAGCTCGTGGGGAGTCAAATAATAAATAATCACGGGTATTAGTTTGAACTAGATATAATCTGGAATCTTTTGTTCGTTTAGAATCTTAATGGTTAAACGATCTGGCGCCCTACAGGCATAAAAATATATTAATAAAATTTAACCTAAGTGGCCAATAAACCGATATGTCAAAAATAACCTTTTCGAAATCGAGTGGCCAATAAACCAGTAGATCATAGTTTACCTTTTGGAAATCAAGTTGCCAATAAACCAGTAGGCCGATAGGTAACTTCTCTCGTATGAATAATATTATATTAACTTGAAGTTGATAACTTCTATAAATTGTGAATCAGTATTGGCTTAGGCATGGCCAGTGGAAACTAAAATAGATGTAGGGATTTCGGACTTGTCTAGGTCTAAGCCAATAATCTCAATAATATAAAACAGTGATATTTATTCTCTCATTATATAAAATGTAAAATATTGACAATATTTTGGGAAGAAGTGCTATGATCCTTTGGTTTTAATTTTATATCTTCTAGAACTCTTACCCCTTAGAATAAATATGTTTTCAAAAAAAATGTATGCATATGTTTCGCTTTTCCACACAAAATATTTGAAAGGTTACATAATTAAAAATGTTTGGTGAAATAGGTTAGAATTTTTTATTTAACAAAAAAAAAAAAACACGCGTTTATATAATTTATAAAAGTAAACATGTAAAGAGGTAGCCCGAGGTAAAAAAAAACATTAGGTTTTTCATTGTCCGTGTAACGGTTATGGAATTTGGCCCCTCAGTAACCAGTTGTAACATTTGCATCCTGCTTCGGATCACAAACAATATTGTATTAGAGGTTAACATTTTGTTACAAAGTTCATTAATCTTGTGGACGGAACTCTTCTGCAAATACTGCTTTAAAATTGCTTGAGATTGGGTGATCATAACCTACGGGAAATTTACTGATTTCTTCTGGGGTCATATCCACGAACTCTTTTATTTTCCCCAACTATTGCCAAAACCTCACCGTTGGACGTTGATAATACACTTTGTTCTGTGGTTGGCATGGGCTCACAAACATTACATTTTCCTCTGATATGAATTGGTTAATTGGGAGGAAAAGTGTACCTACGAATTTCGAATCGCCGGTTTGGATTCATGTGCGGAATAAGTCGAATAAATTTAAGTTGTCTAAGTTCATATCCAAGTACCCGTAAAGTAAAATCCCTGGCAGAAGGAGACCTGGACCTGTCACGAGCAGGAGAAATAGGAGCGCCTGTATGTAAATGTTCGAAATGTGCATTGAAATCTGCAAATAAAAATAGAGGATTTAATTAAATTACATTTCATTATGGCATTTATTGTCGGATTTTAATTTTCTCTTCGTCAACAGGAGACGCAAGATTTTAAGTAGAAAGTCAAGAAGGGATTGTCGCATGCCTTTTCGGATCATATCCGAAAATTTTTGTTCGGATGAAAAGTACTGAGTTCTCGTAAAAACATAAATAACGTGCAAAAGATGGTTGTTTAGTCCGAAATTAAAAAGTGTGCTGTGGAAAATTAACTTTCTTTTCCAAGAAAAATTACAGCCTTCTAACCTAATATTTTATAGGTTTTAAAAATGACCTTTAATACTCATTTAAACTTATATTATTTAGTCTATAAATTAGAAAAATTTATATTTATTTTTCGCAGACTTTACATTCTTCCCCCTATTCTCCTTTTTTTCTATTTCCTTTTTTTCACTTAAATTCAAACTGATATCATAGAAACCAATAAGAAATGTAACTATTTTTAGTTGAAAGCTAATTCCCATTGATTGAAAAGAGCAGTACTGTAGTTTTGGTTAAAAATTCAACTGTTTGGTTTAAAATCATATATTGAATCCATCAAAATCGGTTGAGCCAATTTTGAGCAACTCGAATTATTTTATTTTTCGAAATATATTCATAAATTTTGTGAAAAACTTTGTTTGAAGTTGGTACTTGGCATAAATTAGACTTATAATGATGGAAATTTACCCTTAAAATATAAATAAAAAATTAGAGGGGGCAGTTCACCCATGCTTACTCGGCTACGGCCTTTTTATAGAACTCTTAGGAATAAATTACATTTTATTTTGAGGGATTTTTAAAAACATTAACACATTTCAAAGACTTGAAGGGATTTGAAAATATTTCTAAAGGTATTAAGGAATTTCAAGAGATTTCACAGTATTTTGAAGATTGCAATGACAGTTATTCAGTTTTAAACATATTAATGGAACTAACCGTTTTTTATAGTTTGGCCACTTTTCACATTCATTCCGTCAATGTTTTTCTACAATTTATTTAAATGCTGAGTTGTTTTTAAGAAAAGACAATTCCTTTTTTAAAAAATTATGAGTTTTAAAACTTACATAGACGTACTTGCTTAAAGTAAAAAATTTATTTTCTCTGACTAAATCTAAAATGTAACTAAAGCACTTGATAATTAAGCCCATTGTTATTAAAACTGGAAGTTGTAAATTATTCTGAAAAATTGTATATTTTTAATTTTAGTATGGAAGTTTGACAGGTTTTTCTCAGAAATATAATAAAATTGAAAAATAAATTTAGTAAAACAGTATGGGTAATAACTTAAAAAAGGCAACATTTTTCACAAATCCCCACTTTCAAAACGCGGTAAGTGAAATCATTTACCAAAGATTTTGTCAGAAAACTGAAAAATAATTTTATCATACATATTGAATTTACTGAAATTTTTTCGTTCTAATTAGAGAAAGATCTGTAAATTAAGTCGGGTGCCCTTCCGTGCGTCCGTCGTAATTTTTTTCAAAGAAATTCAAATATTTATTTTTTTAAATAATAATTATGATAATAAATTGACGCATGCGACAAATCTCGTAGTTTTACCTTCGCGGAAATTTCCATTCCACGGA
>CAKNWU010257480.1:0-17851 GCA_932072015.1 Andricus quercustozae | reverse complement strand
AAATAAAATAAAGGTCACGGTATTTGAAGGCAAAAGTGAGAAAACAATGTGCAACATTGTCCTAAATTATGAGAGATTAGAGTAAGTTGACAAGTTTGTATATCTGGGTAGCCTATTCACTAACGACGGAAAAATAGATGGTGAGTTAGATAGGAGCATAAATTAGGGTAAGAAGGTTATCAGTAGAGCAGGGTCCATTCTCAGAGATAAAAACATCCAAAAAATCTAAAATTATCATACATAATACTATATTTGTACCGACTGTACTATACGGTAGCGAGACATGGACATGTCAAGAAAAGGACAAGAGTAAAATTAACGCGATTGGCATGAAACCTCTGCGCATAATATGCGGGAAAACACTGATGGAAAAAGTCCGAAACGAGATAATCCTCAATGAATGTTGCACAGGAGAGACACTAGTTGAGATATGGGAAAGAAATCAGTTAAGGTGTTTTGCATCTTGAAAGAATGAAAGATGAACGTCTGACCAAACAGATGTATGAAGGTAGAGTAAATGGCAGAATGCCCACAGGTAGACCGCGAATTATTAGAATCTGTGAATGAGACATTAATCCGAAGAGACATGAGAAGCCATAAAAACACGAAAGCTTGCATGAGAAAATGCATGGACGTGAAGGAAACTAGAGAAGTATGCCAGGACAGAAAAGTGTGGCGACAAATAGTTTATAAAAAGAATGTGAGTAGAGTGACTGAAG
The DNA here is from genome assembly GCA_932072015.1 of Andricus quercustozae. Lineage (NCBI taxonomy): Eukaryota > Metazoa > Arthropoda > Insecta > Hymenoptera > Cynipidae > Andricus > Andricus quercustozae. The sequence goes on along the minus strand of CAKNWU010257480.1, from coordinate 17,132 downwards.
CCTGAAACAAAGACCTTGGATACTAATGGTCCCAAGTGGGGAACCACACATAACAATTTTGTGAGACTCTTCACGTGGGGTGATCGCTAGAAAGATTGATCAGCAACTTGGGTCGGAGCAGTGTTGCAGAACGAACGTGTCATTTAAATAAATAACACGATAATTCTAGATCAATCTAAAATATCTATATATTACACCTATATACCTATCTACCCTATACCTACATACCCATCCACACACTACTACTTTCCAACCGAGCTATTCACGCTTACCCCGAAAGGGAAATGGCTTAATGGTATAATAATGATAATTATTATATTGAGGGTCCAATAGTGATTTTATAGCTTGTTATGTAATTGTATAGCAACAGCAGTTTGCTTTTAAGGATTCTGCAATGTGAGTGTAATATTTATCCATATTATGGAATTTTTCATTGATGATAATTTGTAAGGGTAGAATTTTGAAAAGGTAGGATGTTGGGGAAAGGAAGTCAGTTGGCCCGTAAAACTTGAATTTACAGATCTTCTTTCATTGCTATCCAGAGTGATCTTGAGGTGAATTATTGAGGTAAACATGGATTTCAATTGCTATATTCTTATCGTATTGTCGGCTTTCCCTGGTCGGTGATATCTTACCATGAAAGGATTACATTTCGTGTAAGGAGCAGCCACGGTGAGATTGTGCCATCATCATACGAAGTTATATGTGTAGTGTTCCTTTTCTTAGTTTTGTAAATTCTTCTCCCGGTGGAATCAGGACTTAAGGAGTCCAATTAATAGGATGATGCAGCATAATGATATGCCGATATCATGTTCTGGTTCCATATATTTGTTTCTTCACGTGCAGCGAAGATTTTGAATGGAAGCGTTTTCGATTTTTATTTTCCGTCCTCCCTCCTAAGAATGGTCCATCGTCCTCGATGAAAATTTCCTCGGTTTGACAGACATCGAAACAAAGGTGCGATCTGTGTGGTCTAGATCCCTCGTCAATTGAATAGCTGAACGAGTGATTACTTTTCTGTTTTTCTTAAGAACTTTGCAACTGATTTTAGGGATTAGAAAGATGGGAAATTTCATCAATCTTGCTCGATTATATGTGATTTTGGCATATCCTAGAATCTAATTAACAGCATTTGTGATTGCTGTCTAATTTTGATCTTTCGTGTAATTCGGAATTTGTTCACTGCTCTTACTTTTCTACATGTATGTATGAGTGTATACAAAGTTACTAAAATTTGATAATATAAAGGCTAAACTGATTATTTAGATTTTCTTAGATTGTGATCTCTTTCCTTTAATTAAGATCTTGTTTGCTTTGCGAAAATTCAAAAATATAAGCTAGTGTACCTGTTAGTACCAATTTGGGTTGAATTTTACTGTGCATTTATATGAAGACATTTGCAAAAACAATATTTTCATTTTATTTAAAATATACAAGGTTTTGCATTTTATATTAAACATAATATACAGGTCGGTATAGCAATTGCTTAAAACTCAAAGTCCTTTTATTTCTTTAAATTTTGTGAGTAGAGTTAATCGTAGATTAGGTTTAATATTTATTTAACGTAATTAAACTTTTGACTTAAAAGTCAATTATCTTTACGGTTAACTGGCAGAAGGTATCATGTTTTAAAATCGAAAATTACTACTAAACTAATTTAGATTTTGCGTAAAATGGAACTATCTGAATGATTATTATAAATTCATATGCAATTTAGAAAACACGTTCCTAATATCGATGTTATATGAGTAGTATTAATTTTAATATACATTGTGTTTTGAAGCTAATACCATTTTCAACTGTGTTCCTGGAGTCCCATTGTTCAGTATGAGGAATCTATTTCTCCAAAATATTGATCCCCTTTTGAACCAGGTACATGTCTTTTATTAATTCAAAGAATCGAAGCATTTCTTTGACTCAATGAGTTGGATCCCCTGAATCAATGAGTTCGCCTTTGAATCTATCAATTTGTCGGAAGATATCTTTTTATTTTAAATTTTTGTAAAAGAATGTTTTAAATTTTAGCACTTTGAGAGATTGCGACAGATTGCGCAGTATTTTACATATAGTAAGCTGTTGTGTTCTTCTTTCTCAGCAGAAATGTAATTTTTTATATGTATGGACGTCGTAGCATCGAATTCAAATGGCTTTGTGATGAGAAAAGTAAGTGATTTTAAGGGAAAAGAACATTTATTGTCGCCGTTCTTGCAGAGTGCTACAATCAAGTAAAATTCTTCAGTTTTTGGTTAAAGTACCAGTCGACAGATGAACCTGTACCCTTGCTGCTTTGATAATCGACACAACTGCCGAATACTGAATTTTGACAGGTATAATAAAGCAGTATTTTTAATTGAATAACGTTAGCGCCATACATCAGTAAGTTGGAAAACGTATTGGGAATACATCAATGTTGACTTGGTTCAGTATTCGGCACCCGAAATACTATTCCTAAACAAAGAATTTTTATAAATTTGTCGATGCCGATTACTACAGCATTCTATAGATTCTATAAGGTGCTGCAGTCCTCGGCATCAAAGAAAATTTACTAAATGCAGTTTTGGAAATCCATGAATTATTTTTGACTAAAATTATGAATATTTACAATGAAATTGAAAGAATTTTTTTTTCAAAAATTATCATTTTCGCAATTTTTAAATCTATGTGTATATGTATTTATTTTACAAGATTTAAATGAATAATAGATCAAAATATATATTATTAAAGGTATATCCTGCAATCATTCTTAAAATTAACAAAGAAAAAAAGTTTTACTTTTAAATTATTCCTAAACGGTTTTGCCGATCACTCAAACATTGAAGTGCCGATAACAAAAGCAGCCAGGTTTCTAACTTGCCGATAACCCGTACATTCTCGTATATATAACTTCAAACTTCTTATAATATTAATTCTAATGGGATATGTTGTAAGTAATAAGTAAATTACATTTCTAAAGGTCCGCTTCATTCGATAAAACCCATTTATTAAGTTTTAGAGATGTTTACTATAATTTTTCAAGCATTTTAAATCTGAAATTACCCTTAAACTTCCGATAACTGGCACACTTACCTTAATCTAAATAGATTGGTTCAGAGTCACTTATTCAATTTTTCTTCAGTTATTCCTTTATCAAAGAGACAACTGTCTAGTCCAAAAGATCTCTAGTTCAGGTAAAATATTTATACATATATAATTAAAAAACAAGGTTAAACAACCACCGCAGGGTCCCACTAAGAGCAACTGCCATCTAAAAATGACACCGGCTCCTAGTTGAACCGCGGTAAATCGTACTTATGGCCACGTCTCACAACAGTGAGATGAGTTGTCACAGGATACAGTGAAATCACAATGACAGGCCGGCGAAACCCTCGCGTATCTTGAGCACACGAAGCGACCCGAGCATGACAGCTTTCTGCATCCATCTCTCAAGTGCCTTGGCATATTTTTCTCACTCGGGTATGGCTTTGAGTTTACGAACCAGTGATAATTTTGCACCTCCAAAAGCACCTGTCACCAGGACAATTACATGTACCGAATATTTTGAGTACAGTCGTTGCAGCTCCCTTTTAAGGTCTTGATACCTTTCCTCCTTTTCTGTCTCCTTGACAGTGATGTTGTATTCAGACGGAGTCCAGAATTCGATCACGAATATAGTTCGTTTCTCAAAATTATGGAGAACAATGTCAGGCCTCGAGTGTGCAACGGAGACTGCTGCCAACACCGTAAGAGCGAGGAAGATAGTAATAAATCACTCTTAGGGCTGCATTATGTCTGTAGATATATGTCGTACCTGCGTGGGTAGGACACCCAGATAGTATGTGTTGTAGGTACTCAGCGTGTGCATGACACGCTCTGCACCTATCGCTTGGAACTGCTTACCATAAAATGTGGTCGCGGTATGCTAAGGTGGAAATGACACCGTCCTGGCATGCGAAGAGAAAACCGTCTGTACCTGAATTAAGCCCTGACGATCTGAGAAAAGCAAAAGTTTGCTCCTTCGACAAGGACTGTTTTTCTAAATTTATGTGAAAGTTTCCGTGAATTTTCTTGTCGATTGGCTCTTGGTGAAATTTTGCAAACTCTGTTTTCTTCACTTCGGCTTTTAGAAGAGAAGCATCTAGATGGAGTAAAGCACTTTCCTCACTTCTTATATTAAGATTCAAGTCAAGGGTCTCGGCCGCTTGCTCCGCGGCTTTGTAAAGGAACGGTCCTTCGCCAATCATCTCGTGGTTCCTGACCATTTTTAGGAGATGATCTCTGCCATTGGCAACGATATAAGCTGTACTTAGAACAATTCGGTTATGAAGGCACTGGAGATTCAGAATTTCGCTTCCGCCTTGACAAATAATACTTGATACATTCAACTCATACCATCCTAAAATAAATTTCACTATAGAAATAGAATCAGATTCAAAAATAAGTTTGTTGGACACACTTATTATCAGACAAAACAACATTTTAAAGGTACATTGGGTTTAAAAGCCTACGTTGTCTGGAAGATACTGAAATTTTAATTCTTCACATTCTAATTGCTACAAATTTGGTGTAATAACGGGTTTATTTTTTAGAATGCTGAGAATCTATGACCTTGAATTCAGAACCAAAAATATTAATCTACCTATAGAAACTTTGAAAAATAATGGTTATCCAATATCACTTATCAAACATTGTTTAAATAAGGAAATTTTCCGTCTTTACAATTCGGAAAATTTTTCAAATAATTCTAATATAGATGTTTCCAAACAGTTCATCGACTTCACAGTTTGCCCATTTATAAAGGGTCTTTCAGAAAAAAATCTTACGAAATGCAACTATAAAAGCTATTTACAAATCGGTTAATAAATTTTCAATATATTTTGATAACCTAAAAGACTCTCTTCCAAATGGTAAACTTTCGGGAGTTGTTTACAAATATAACTACAAAGATTGTGACTCTGTTTATGTAGGTGAAACGGGTATAACAATAGAAACACGTAATCGGGAACATGCATATTCTATCAGAAATTTAAATGCATCTAATCACACTGCGTTTACACATCATTACATGGATCCTAGTCACACATTCAAGATATGAGCTAAATATTTTTCCAAATGCATATACACCATGAACGAGATTAAACTAATGTACTCCTCTTTTTCTCCAGTTTTATCCATTACAATGTTGGCTATAATAGATAGTTTTTTGTTTTCAACTTGAACCTCTCTATAATTTTTACCAGCTTTATATATTTCTCAGGATTTCTTTACTTTAAAATCATGTATTTTCATTCCCACATAATCCAGTTACAAGAGTTTCAAACTCGTTATTAGATCCTTCCTTACCAATCTTGACTTACGTGGCTCTCTACCTTATCTATAATCTTTGTTACCATATGATGTAAATTTCGAAAGTTTCCTTATCTACAATCTTTGTTACCACATGATGTGAAAGTCAAAAGTTTCTTAAAATCTATATTTTTTCCAGTTAGTTTTCAGTAGATCATTCACTAATAATCTGAACTTACGTGGTTCTCTGGCTTACCTACAATCTTTTCTTAACATACAATGTAATTATCATCGCTTCCTAATAGCTGTATTTTTGCCATTCTGTTTCTGTCCTTCGCCTTAAACCTTTTTCCAAAAATGCCGTACGGCCATTTTGTTTTTGATCTAAAATCTGACATTTTAAATTCACAAACTTTATTTTCTGCAATATTTTGTATGTACCTTTATGTTTTTAATTCTTTTCTTTTTGATTACTTTTTAAATTTTGTAAAATTTATCGGTATTTAAAAAAATATTTAGACAATAAATTATGACTGAAGAGGGCCTAAATTGTTGGCCGAAACGTTCAAAATTTGTAATTCTTGAATCTTTCATCTAATTTTGACGTGCAAACTGCGAAGACTATATCAACACATATATATTGAAGGTCAAGACGATACTTATTTATATTATTGATAGTAATTGTGAATGAATATTCTCTCAGTTTGTAAATTTACAGATACATCTTTATATTTATTAATAAAAACGGATTCAATGATTTTCCTTTTGTTCATTATGTTTTCTCTAGCTAAAATATTAATATTCCTGAAACTGAAATCAAAACAATGATCATAAGTCCATGCATGCTGAGCTAATCCTCTGCTATTGTTGGCCAAATTGCAATCTCTTTTATGCCCAGCTATTCCTGTTTTTAAACGTATACAAGTTTCACCAATATATATCATATTGCAAAATTTACACTCAATGAGGTAAATAATATTAGATAGATTTTCTATTATTTCTTGATCCTTCTTGTCTTCTTTATCCTTCTTGTTTTCTGTTTACCTACATTCTCTTGAATTTTGGAAGACAACCTAGATTATGAATAGGGGAGTGGACTACTAAATCAAGGAAGTTGGTGTCCTTGAAAGAACAACACACCTTTTTAATCAGATTCAGAAAGAAATCCATTGTTCCTGCACATATTTTTAATATAACCAGCAATTATAATTTGAATAACTCGCATTACAAAGTTAGTGCAAAATTAGATAACGCTAATAATAATTTAATTATTTATTATTAATTAATTTATTATTATTTCATATCAAACAAATGTTTTTAAAATCTCTCTAGAAAAATCATATAAAAATGATATTGCAATCAACATATCTTTAGGAAGTAAATTTGGTATTCCTTTTGAATCAAAAAGATGACCAGATAACAATATCATATCATCAATTGAACATTGTATAAAACCATTTCATAATCACACATAATGAAAAATCCGAAAAAATGTCACCAAATTAATAATAAACCATAATGAAAAGATAAAATTTCAGAATTCTGACATAACAAGAAAAATCTCCAAATTTCAGCAAGATAACAAAGATCTACTATTTTTTAAATCAGCTAGGGGTAATGTGACTGTTGCTGTTAACAGGACTGACTATAATACCGATATTGAAACAATGCTAAACAATAGTTTAGTACCCACAATTGAGAAAAAATGTAATGATATTGTTAACAGGTGGGAACTAAAATCTTATATTAGTGACCAAGATTCTTATTGTCTGAAATCTAGAGGTTCAATTGTTGCTAGAGCTTATGCTCTTCCAAAGATTCACAGACCTAATTCAAAATGGAGGATAATATTGTCGTCCATTGGTTTACCAACATATAATCATTTAAAAAAAATTAAAACATGTTAAAGTCCCAAATACTCATTCCATGCTATCACTGGATGTTGTTTTAATGTTCAACAATATTCCACTTGATTTAGCTACTGAATATGTTGATGAAATATTGCAAAAAAATCGTCAATTAACTAGGATTTCTAAAAATCAAATATTCATTGCTTTTAGAACAGTCTACAAAAATACTCTTTTTTGATTAATTAAACAATTTTACAAACAAACGACAGACTGCCTAATGGGCTCAGCTTTATCCCCTGTCATAGCCAATATCGTTTTAAATTATATTGAAAACAGGCCTCTTTCAAAATTAAAATCAATTTTTTAGGTCAGATATGTGGATGAAGTTTATACTATCATTCCTAAGAAATAAAATCAATGAATTTCTCGAGGTTTTTAACAATATAGAAGATTCAATATGGTACATTTTACGTATGAAGTGGAAGACAACAATGCAATAAACTGCTTACAAGGAGAGGGCGCCAGATGGACATCGCCGATTCGACTAGGGCTTCACGGGATGAAAATACAGAAAAAACCATTAGGGGCGTATTCTTTCTTACGATCTAATTGGCCTTAGTTTCCGAAATATCGAGGTTTGAGTATTTGCGCTCGAGCACTCGCCTGGTCACTGCCAATGTAGAGCGGGGACCCCAGACTTGGCACTTACTCACAGTCCGACACTAATTTTGTGATAAACGGAAAGTCCACAGGGTTTCCATATCATTTTTATAGGGTTCTTTTTACGTACAAATGCAAATTTTAAAACGAAAATAATCCATCAAGTGAAATTTTTTAGAAAAAAAACGGGGTCAAAAAGTAAAAACAAAAACAAAAAATTGTTTCTTTCGCTTCTTGGAAAAGTTGTTAAATACTATGGTCTTGCGGATAGTGACTATTTTTTAAGTGAAACATGAAAATTATGTTACAAGCAATTATACACTTTTTTAGGTATATGAACCCTCAAAAACATTTTGAAGACGAGAGGCGTCCCCGCATATTTTTAAGAATATAAAATTATATTTTCCAGTCAAACTATGCAAGATACGGAAAATTGTTTGAGAATAAAATTATTTATTACCTTAAAAAGATCTATGAGTTTTCTTTAGTCCATTTTTTTATTAGACGCATTTTTTTTAATTGTAAAAAATAACATTAAAATTAAAAAATTAGTAGAAAGTTTTAAAAAATCCTTCAATTAAATAGGACTTCACATTTATCACTTTCGTTTAGCAAGTATAAAACAAGTTCATTGCATCTCCCCCTAAAAACGTTTCCCCGCTTACCAAAAATATTTTTTAAATGCCTCCGTTTGTGATACAAAATTCAAGTTTATATATTATTTTTTCAAAGGATTTAACTTTTTGTAAGTGCCGCAGCAGTGGCATTATCATTTGCGCGGAATACCGATACTCGAACAATTTCGCAGCATGATGCTTTTCCGCCAAATGCGTTTTATATGCACTGTATGCAGGACCACAATTCTCCTATGTGTACAAAATATTAGTCTATTCATATGAATAAGTTTATTTTCAAACATTTTTCGTATCTTGCAGAGGGCGACCGTGAAACTGTATTTTTAAAATATTTTTAATAACATTTTTCACAACTAAAAAAACACGATGTGACTGATAGGAAAATGGTTTTATAAAAATTTGTTCATATTTTTGAGATGAACAATTACACGTTTCAAAATTTTCCCGTATCTTGCATAGTTTTACCGAAAATATAATTTGGTACTCTTAACTATATGCAGATGACTCCCACCTTCGAAATTTTTTGCATGATTTACTTAAAAAATAGTCACTATCTGCTGGACTATAGTCTATAACAACTGTTCCAAGAACTGACAAGAACGATGTTTTTTTTTTTAGTTTTTACTTTTTGACCCCGTTTTTTTCTGAAAAATTTGACGTGATGGATTTGTTTCGTTTTAAGATTCGCAATCTATGTAATCTTTACGAATACCAACACGACGCCAACAATTGATTAAAACAGTGATCTTGATTAAAACAGTAAGATCCTACTTTAAATTTTTATTGTAATATAAAGTTTATTGTTCGTGGTCTTTACTCTAATTGAAAAACAATCTGACTCAAATTAGGCTCATTTTATTGAATAGTCATTACAATGTTGCATTGGCCCCTGGTTTGTATGTAAAAGCATGTAATTCAGGGGCCAACAAATGTTCTTCGCTCATTTTTTATATGAAGTCCCCTCTTGATCGGTTCGTGAAAAATATATGTTACTAATCAGCATTCGCTGATTTTATGAGAAAAAAATGAAGGTGGCCCTCGTTGAAAAACATGGTCAAAAAATTCGTTGAAAAATAAAATAATTTTTTTCTGCCCTTTATAGTTAGCGCAATTCATCCAGGATTTTTCTGTAGTGTTGTCCTAACTATCCCCACAACATATATTTTCTTCGTTAAATACGGTTGAGCTGTTTTCCAGAAAAATGGATATTTCGATTTTTGTATTTTCGACTATAATGTCTCCAAAAATGATTTCTAAGAGCTGGTACTTTGCGTGAATTATTTTCACACTAGAAGACACTTACCCCTGAAATATGAGCCCAATCAGAAAAGGGGCACTTTTCCCATTCTTATTCAGCTAGAACCTTTACAATAACTCTATTATCAGCAGTAAGTAAGAAAAGTGGTTAAACCATCAAAACCAATTTCCCAGAAATTTGACTCTTTCTTATATCCATGGTTTATGAGAAAGAATCAGAGGTGTCTTAAAAAAATTCCACATAAATGTTTATTTCACAAATTGCCATAAGATCAAGGACTTATATATATAAACAAGAAGGATAAAAAAGAATAGAAAATCTATCTAATATTATTTACCTTATTAAGTGTAAATAATGCAATATGATATATATTGGTAAAACTTGTAGGCGTTTAAAAACACGAATTTCTGAGCATAAAAGAGATTGCAATTTGGCCAACAATAGCACAGGATTAGCTCAGCATGCATGGACTTATGATAATTGTTTAGATTTTAGTTTTAGAAATACTAAAATTGAATCATTGAATCCATTTTTATTAATAAATATAAAGACATATGTGACGTGCGAGTTGTTAGACCCGAGAAATCGGGCTTTCGCTCGAGATCCCGTGAAATACCTCCCACCAATCAACACTGCAATATACGCGTCTCATCTATACCCCGTCCGTTAGCCGGGCCGCTATATGGGTGAGAATGTATAGTAAGTGGAGAGGGAAGATTTCGAGGGTCTTCCCTCGCTCCTAAAAGTCGTGTCTATCCGGTCGACTTCGACCGCTCGCCCTGAACAATCTCACTTTTCAGAGCAAGCCTCCTTTCTTCGGCGCACGTCACATATGTGTAAATTTACAATTAGTATCAATGCATACTGATTTAGTTTTTAGAATTACTTAATTGACTTTGAACTCTAGCGCGCATCGTGCATCTTATTGCACATACTCTGTTGTATGTTATTTTATTTAACTTCACGACCTAGCCTTATACATATATTATTTTAAAATGTCGTCCGTCCTTACCTACTATTATTTACAATGACAAACAAAAGTATGTTTTTCTTATTTTTAACATTTATGGATCTAAGGAGCACAGTGTCGTTCAGATATTTCTTTTAATTATTTTTAATGCGACACAATCATTATAAAATACTTTGACTTTTATTATATATTTACGACTCTCTAAGTTTATGTAAACCATTATTTTCATCCAAAAGTGATCAATTTTTAAGCAAAAATAGAATAATTAAATTTTCAATAATAAAACGAATTTTTAACAAAGAAGCTACAGACAGAAGCTACGCAAGTTACGTAAGGCGATACGGACAGAGATTGCTTCGATTCGTTTTGATGGATTCAGATGAAGAAGTATTCTGTACGCCGAAAAGTAAAACAATAAAGAGGGGATAATATAGGAAAACGGTGGAGCGGGTGAGATTGAGGGCGGATAGTTTTGGGGCAATTTAACCATTCATAAATAGGAAGAGGAATAGGAAGGAAAGAGGAAGTAGTGAAGACCAGATAGTTGAAATGTTAGAGCTAAAAGATTTGCGCGAAATTGTGATAGAGGTAATACAGATGAACGAAAAATGGCAGGAAGAAAGTGGAGAGGAAATAAAAAAAGAAATTAGAAAAGAAATGGCAGAATTTAGTAAGGAGATGCGAAAGTGGGAAGAGTTAGGCAAAATTTGGAAAAAGGGTGCAGACTTTAGAACCAAGATTAGAAAACCAGGATGAGCATAATAAAAAGGTAGCACAGTTGGATGATAGGATAGTGGAGATTGAAAAATCAAACCGAGGGTTTGGTGAACGGAGAGTGGGAATATTGAGAGGGAAAGGCTAAGGGAAGTAGAAAGAAGATTACGAAAGGAAAGAAAGAGATGAACGAAAGAAAAACATAGTGATAAAGGGTCTAAGATAACATGGTAATAGGGTAGGAAGGAATATGCAGTATAAGTTAAGGCAAATAGCGGAAGAGGAAAGAAGTTAAGTATGGCAGAATACAGTTAGAAGATCTATGGTGGGATTGGGACGAAGAAAGGGAAGAGCTAGTAGAGCCGGGAAACTAGGAGAGAAAGGAAGGGGGGATCGGAAAATTAGAAATCGTAAGAAACAAAAATAGACAAGAAACGAAAGTAGAGAAGAATGGAGGATATGTTACTGGAATATGGCAGGATTGGAGAGAAAGGATAGGGCGTTTATGAGAAATTTGGCACAATGCGATGTAGTAGTAATGATGGAGATGTGGCTAGATAAAAAGAGGTGGGAAAGAGCAAAAAGATGGAATAATAGTAGAAGAGGTAAATATGTGAGGAGAGAAGTGGAAGATAATGGGGTTTGTGTAAACGGTGATATGCAGGAGAAATTAGAAGAGATGAAAGAAATGATAAAAGAAAATAAAGAAGAGATTAGGCTTATAATAGGGGGAGATTTCAATGCGAGAACTGGAGGAGAGGGAGGAAGAAAATCCAAAGACAAGATACTGAGTGTGGAGGGAAAGGGGATGAGGAAGGGGAATAAACATGCTCAGGAGGAGAAAGTGGAACGGTAATTGATTATGTGATAGTAGATGATGAGGTAAGAGAGAAAGTCAATAAACTAGAGGTAGGGGGTTATATAGATTCGGATCAGTTTTCCATAATAGTGATATTAGAGGGAGCAAAAGTAATAACAATATGGATAAAAAGGAAGCAAAGGTGAAAAGACTAGGAGAAGGGGATTGGTCAAAAGAAGGAAAAGAACAGTTTAAAGAAAAGGTCTGAAATTTTAAAATGGGAGAGGGAAATGTGGACGTGGAGATGAGAATAATGATAGAAGGAAAAAGAAGGAATATACTGATTTGTGTGATCAAAGGAAAGTGGAAAAGAATAAAAGATTTTATGAAGAGGCGGAGAAGGCTAGGACGGAAGAAGAGGTTTGGAAAGTAGTAAATGGAAAGAGAAAAAGAAGAAAAAGTGTAAACCAGGATAGTGAAATGGTAGAATGTAAAAAGTATTTTCTGGATTTGCTAGGAGGCGTAAAGAGAAAATTTAGAAAAGGAGGAAAATATGGTAGAGAAAAAGATTTGTGGGTTCATGTACTGAGGTGTTATAAGCGAACATGGCGAAAGGGGGAAATCGGTCCCAGCCATCGTAATTCATCGCATAATATTTAATGTAGTCTTTGAGCACAATACCAATACGCTCCAGAGAGCCATTCGTTTGAGGCCGATAGCCCGAAGTAGTCAATGGTTTGGCTTGGAAGATAGTTTCGGGCCCTCGCGTCAGGTGACTCACAAAACTTCCTCCACTATCTGTCAGTATGCACCTTAGAGAATAATACTGAGAGAAGAGATTAGTGATCACGGTTAAAGTTGTCTTGCATTGTTAATATATGTCGGTTCCCATTTTGGAGTTGTAGGTAATTTCCCGACTGTGTCTGATGAGACTTTATCTTATGGCTCTGCTGGAGCTTCCGTTATTATCATTGGTTCTCGCTCTCGTGCGCGCACCAATTTCTGCTCTAGACAACGTTTGCGCTCACGGATATACTCAGTCACTTTATCACGGACTCCTGGCCAAGTATATCTTTCTCTAATTCGACGGTATATTTTGATGTTGCCTTTATGAACTGCAATCAAACTTCCGTGGTTTTTCACGATTATGGTCGTTCGCCTTTCTTCGGGAGGTACCTCGATGCTACCATGGTAGAGGTTAATCGTGACTTTCTCCTCGCTGGTTACTTTTGCTAACATTTCCGCCATTTTATTCTGTGCGAATGGCTCCAATAGACCTCTTGCGTTTGCCATTCGACAACTGGATTGTTGATCTCGCTTTAAAGCTAGGATTGGATTTTGAAGCCCTTTGTGCACTTCGTCTCAATCGAGCTCGTAATTATGTTTCTGGTTAACGACTATAGAATAGGTCTTATGTTGACCGTGAGGAGTATGTAGTACTTGCCCTATCTTAAGTTTGCACTCACAGATATCCTGAAAATCGAGACGTTCAGTAGCGATCAGGAGTTTGGCTATTTGATTAAAAGGCTGACAATTCTCAGATATAAAATGTGCGTGATTGTCATGCTTGTAGGTCAATGATTCTGTCCATTGATACACGTGTAGATAAGTGATTGCTAACTCGTATGATTGCATCATTCGCCTGTGGCTCGAAGCACTCATCTACGTTTTCGCACTCGCTTCGTTCCTGAGATAATCAGCAACTCCGCTATTTTGCGCACTTGTATCACTAATAACTATTGTCGAGTTAAGTGTACAAAATTCTGCTTTATTTTTTCAAACAAAAAAAAAAAAAAGATAAAGAAAATTTTACACTGAAATCAACAAAATTATCCATTCATTTTCAAACAGATAATTGTAAACAAGAATATCGTTAAAATGTTTTATTCTTTATACACTTTTAAAATAAAAGAAGTGAATAAATAATTTTTTGCAACACCCACCTCAAACGTTGACCTTTTCGTGCCACTGGCTCCGGCGATTTCAGTTTTTACCTTCTAGCGTAAATTAATTTCGAGGGGAGAGCCGCACCTAAATCTCAGAGCACTAACGAAATTTGAATATATAAAAAAATGAATTCCTTCGGTTCTCCGTTTTTTCGAGGTAACTTCGATTTTGTAAACCCTGGCTCGTCACTGACCAGCGGATATGATAGCGGACGACGAGGAAGGAAGGAAGGATGAGGGAGAGAGAGAGAGAGAGGGATTGAGAGTGGAGCGCTCTACGAGCCGAATCTGCCCAGGATTTCTACCGCCTTGTCACGGGGAAAGCCACCAATCATCGACTTCCCCGTGCTGACACCCTTCGCGGGTGTGCTCTAAACCTTGCCAGCTGACGGGATCCAAGACACATAACTTACCGACCTGTCTACCTGGATTGCTTGTCGGTGGAGATATAGAGCTTATATCATTTCGAGAAAACCTATCACAATGGTTACTTATGTAATTGGCCTCTTCTAATTTGGCTTCACGAACCACACCATCACTCCCTTTGAATTTTGATTTGGGTCCCTTAGCTTCAACGGTCTGAAGTGCCGCTGTGCACTCCTCCGTGATGGCCGAAGTGGAAGTCTTCTTGGGTTCCTTGGGTGCGGCTCGAGGTCGGTAAGAGAACTCCGGAAGAAATGAGCTCTCGGGAGGGGGTGGGGGCTTATATTCCTTCATATAAACATTCCATAGCTTTTCCCAACATCGTCCCGGCTGTGATAACTCCCGGAAAGAGCGAAAGTCCGAACGCCTAATCACCTGATGGTATTTCGGCTTCAGGCCTCGGTGAGCCCAGATCCAGTGCCGCACCCAAGAAAAGGAGGAGAGCATCGATCTTCTCAGCGACGAGATTCCTATGGTCGAGCAGCTGGATTGGGCTCACCGAGGCCTTAAGCCTAAATACCATCAGGTGATTAGGCGTTCGGACTTTCGCCGAGTTCTCTTACCGACCTCCAGCCGCACCCAAGGAAGCCAAGAAGATTTCCACTTCGGCCATCACTGAGGAGTGCACAGCGGCACTTCAGACCGTTGAAGCCAAGGGATCTCCCAAGTCTCAGCCTCTATCCCCTAAAACCGATAAGGATAAGGCTCAGTCAGGGGCCAGTAAGGGGGTGCGGAAAAAGCCCGAAGATACTAAGGAAAGAGTAAAGGCGAACGACAAGGTTAGCAATTCCGAAACCAAAGAGGTCGTTTGTCACCGCTGTCAACAGCCTGCTCACTACCAGATAGGCTGCGCACAGACTCGTAAACTCCAGTGTTATAGATGCCTTAGTATGGCCTTCAATCAGGTCCCACTCAATAAGCTTTCCAGGAATATACGGCATTTACCGTTCCTGGTAGAGGGTTGTTCCAATTCGTCAGGATTCCGTTTGGGATGAGGGGGCACCCGTGACCTTCCAGAGACTCATCGACAGGATAATCACACCTGAGATGAGGCCCAATGCGTTTTGTTACTTAGACGATGTAATTATAGTGACGGAAACTTTCCAGGAACACCTTTCTTGACTGGAAAGGATCCTGAAGAGACTTGAAAAAGCGGGTCTTACCATCGATCCCGAGAAAAGCGAGTTTTGTTGCACTGAGATGAAGTATCTGGGTTTCATCGTTAATAGGGATGGCCTTAAACCAGACCCCGCAAAAATTAAACCAGTCTTGACTTACCCTGCACCGCGCAACCTAAAACAGTTGCGTAGGTTTATAGGCATGGCATCCTGGTACAGAAGGTTCATTCCTGAATTTTGCGCCAGTGGCTGAATCTCTCACAAGACTTTTTCGAAATACCGTTAGTTGGCATTGGGGAACGGAACAAATTGAGGCGTTCGAATTATTGAAATCGGCTTTGACTTCTGCACCTGTTTGGCTTATCCATCATTTCACGACGTAAACGAGTTTCCTTTCAACCTCCAGACCGAAGCAAGTGCAACGGGTATAGGCGTAGTGATCACTCAGAAGCAATCGGGATTGGAGCGAGTAATTGCCTATGCTACCAGGACACTTAATTCTGCAGAACGAAATTATACGGTTACTGAGAGGGAATGCCTGGCAGTGGTTTGGGGTATCCGTAAGTTCCGTGAATATTTAGAGGGATTTCACTTTAAGGTGATTACCGATCACGAAATCGATGTCGAAATCGATGACCTTTTGGTACAAGACATAAAAGATAACTGGTATCAACGACGAGTAAAGGCCGTGAACGGTAGGCCTTGGATTTTTCCGGACTGAAAAGCTGTTAATGATAAATTATATAGGCATAAACCAAACCCAGTTATCGACGAAGTAGTGCCGGACCTGGATGCCTGGAAATTGGTGGTTCCCGAGAAGCTCAAAGATAGTGTTTTAGTAGAGTCTCACTCGGAACCCCAATCCGGTCATTTGGGTATCAACAAAACATACCCGAGAATAGCATCAAGGTACTATTGGTCCGGAGTCTATCAAGACGTCTCTAGGTTTGTTAGGCATTGTGATTCCTGTCAAAGGTGCAAAGTGGAACAGGCTCGCCCGGCTGGCTTAATGGGACAACGCGTTGTCGAGCAGCCTTGGACGGTGGTTGCATCGAACATCGTGGGCCCTTTTCCATCCAGTAAGTCTGGATACCGATACGTGTTGGCTTTCCAAGACCTATTCACCAAATGGGTTGAGGTGGTTGCGATTAGGACAGCCAATGGTCCAACTATCCGCAGGAACTTCCAGGATTTAATAATATCGAGATAAGGTACTTCCGAGGTTCTGCACACTGATAATGGTACCGAGCATTGCAATAGAGTAATGAAGCAAATGTGTGCAGAGCTAGGGTCAATAAGTCAATAGGGTCCTTAAAACTATGATAGTCGCGTTTCTCCATGATAATCACAAGGAATGGGATTTGCACCTCCCAGAGCTCAGGTTCGCGTACAACACCGCAAAACATGGGTCCTTAAAGGTATCTCCGGCTTACCTTAATTTCGGCCGACAACCGTTTACGTATCGAGGCATTCGACGAAAATTATAACCAGACAATG
>CAKNWU010257471.1:0-10246 GCA_932072015.1 Andricus quercustozae | reverse complement strand
AAGGGAGAAGGAAGAACGTGAGAAGAAGTAAGAGGGAGCAGGTCGGAGTGCTCTGGCGTGCACCAGTGCAGGATAACCGAATACGCTATCAAAATCTCTCGTTGACTCCTACTGACTCGCTCATGAATTCGGATTAGTTTAAGAGATTTCTACTGATTTCACTCGATTTTCACTAATTTTAAAAATATCGGATCTTTTTCAAAAGATCCACTCAGATTCCACTGATTTCAGATGATTTCACAAAAAGTTATGCTTGTTGCATTTGATTTCATACTGATTTCAAACGCTAAAACCCCTTGATTCGAGAGTCAATGGTCCCTCGTATTAACCTATTTTGCTGAGGGTAAAAAGATCTTATATTTTGAAAAATAAGGATGAACATAGGTTATATAGTAGAGGGGCAAGGGGAAGATGAAACATAAAAAGTACGGGAGCGGTACATTGTAGATGGTGGCGGAAAATTTTATGAAATGCAAACATTTTCTCTGTTATCGATAATATGCTGAAGGATGGTCTTATTCTCAGTATACAACACAAACCAGCAATGACACTTTCGGTTCCAGTTCTGTTCCTATACTGCCCCTCAATTGACCGAAATCGTGCGGGACAGACGTTATAACTAGACTGTCCACCTTACGATGACCGGTTAATTATTTTGGATATGAATTTTACTCACAAAATACGGTTCTCGCATGAAGTTCGCAGTTGGGCGTTTACTTTAAACAATGAATAAAACAAACAAAATAGAGTAGCCTCGCAATGGATTGAAACTTTGGTCAAAGAAAGGCATGCATCGGGTGATGGCATACGTAAAGTATAAGGCGATGAATGGAGACTGGGTGTTTCAAATACTAGAGGGGTAAATTATGTGAGGAAAGATATTTACAAGAAACGATGCACGTAAGGAAGCTAGATATTTTATGCGAACCGCAAACAGGAAAGAGAAACGCGACAGTAGAATAACAGAAAATAGGAAGTGAAAGGTCGGACTCGAATTGTGATCAGGAGTTGCAGCGAGTCACATGCTTGCCAAGGGTTCGGTCTGATATAATGAATGAGAGAGAAAAACTGCATGACAATGGGTATGACTTCGTATCTCCCAGATTGTTGTGGGTTTGACTGAAAGCGGGAATCAGAATACAATATTTTTAGCGTTTTAAGCCCCATTAGATGACGAAAGGAATGAGGTCAAAGACGCTGTCTGGGACACATTGAATGATACTATAGACATTTGCGATCATGGAGAAAGAATCATTCTACTAGGAGACATGAATGGATGGGCTGGAATCCAACGCGAGGGTAGGAAAGGGTGGTAGGTAATTTTGGAGATTCAAAAACGAATGGTAACGGAGACAAATTGGTTATCTTATGCTTGGAAAAGGGTTTGCTCATTACAAATACTTGGTTTAAGCACAAAATGATCCACTTGTACACCTGGTGCAGAGGCGATAGCTACAGTATGCTTGGCTTTGTTATTGCAGATGAGAGACTGAAAGAGCTAGTAACAGATACAAGGATAAAAAGAGGTTCTAAATGCGAAACGGATCATTACCTTTTAGTTTTCAAAAATTAAATTAAGGTCATGAATTGACAAGAAAGAGAACTAAAAAGATGAAACAGACGCATATCAAGATTGCATAGACAGGGCAACTTTGTAGACACTAATATGCAATACAGACATAGAGGGCGAATGGAATATGCTCCAAGATATAATTGTTAAGAGTGCGACTGAAGTATTTGGTACTGCGGTTGTAGGAAGAATGACTGGTGGATGATGAAATCCGCGTTGCTGATAACGAAAAGAAGCAAGCGTATCTAAGAAGGTTGAATAATACAGGACTTAGCGATGACGATTGAATTAGGGTAGAAAATGATTACATTGCCAAAATATATAAGTAAAAATACTAGTTTAAGAAAGCAAGGATAAAATCAAAGCAGAAGAGAAGAAAATGGAAAACGCTTTCCAAGGAAATAAGAAATTATTTTATTGGCAAGATCGCAAGGACTCCAAGAAAAAAAGTAGTAGTACAGAGTTAGTCGGCATTATGAATAACAAGGGTGAAATGGTATATGATATTGATGCGATAGTAGACGCTTTGAGAGACTCTTTCAAGGAATTATGGAGAGGTGAAGCAGCAAAAGTGCGACATAGAACAAGATGCGTCGGATAACCCGGTCGAAATAATTAGTGTATCTGAGATTAGGGATACAATTAAGAACTTAAAGAATGGTAAGGCTGTTGCTGTAGATGGCATTTACGTTAAAATCCCTAATACGGTGGCGAATATATACCACATAGGCTGTTCGAGTTGATAAATTTACGTATCGAGATGGGGGAAGTTCCAAATGACTGGAAAAAGGAGATCATCGTCCAAATACACAAGGGAAAGGGAGATAAAAGCAACTGCAATAACTACAAAGGTATCAGCTTGCTAAGTATCGTAAGAAAAATACATTTAAAAAACTAATTATTGAGGGTAATAAAAAAACAGACAAAAAGGTCTGGAAAGTTCAATGTGGATTTATGCCAGGGAGATTATATGCGGATCAGATATTTAGCTTGAGACAAATCACAGAAAAAAGTTTAAAGGTAACCACAACATTTTTCTGTGCATTTGTTGATATGAAAAGAACCGTTTGATAAGGTGCATAGAAATAAGCTGTGGGAAGGCCTGAAAGAGTAGGGAGGCAATGGATGGCTTCTAAAAGCATTAAAAACAATATATGCAGGTAGAAAAGCGAGCGCGAGAGTACATGGCAACTGAGTGACTGGTTCGATAATGAGCAAGGTGTTAGACAAGGATGCGTTATGTCCTCTTGGCTGTTTATTATATTAATGGATAAGTGTCTAAGAATGGCCCTCCTCGACAAAAGAAAGCGTGGGTCACGGGACCGAGAAGGTGCGTGGGTTAGCGTTTGCAGATGATAAGGTTGTTATGGCAGAGTCAATCGACGGCTTGCAGATAATATTGAGCAAACTGAATACTAGCATGAAGAACATGAGCCTTAAAATTAACGTGAATAAAACAAAAATTATGATGTTTGCGAGAAAATGTGAGAAACCAGTATGCAACATTGCCTTAGACGCTAAGAAGACAGAAGAAGCTGATAAGTACTTATAATTAGGTAGTTGATTTACTAATGACGGAAAGAGTAATGGAGATGTAGCCAGGCGTATAAACGAGGATAGGACGCTCATCAGCAGGGTAGGAGCCATTACCAGAAGTGAAAATATAACAAATAAAGCTAAAATTGCGATATCTAATTCTATATTTTCAACCACTGTTCTGTACGGTAGCGAGACCTAGACCTACGAAGAAAAGGATATGAGTAAAGTTAACGTGGTTGGCATGCAATACCCGCGCAATGTGTGCTGTAAAACGCTAATGGACAAAGTCCATGAGAGAATCCTCAAAGAATATGGAATAGAGGAGACACTGGTTGACAAGAGTGAAAGGTTGAGATGGTTGAAGTATGTTGAAAGAATGAAAGAAAAACGACTGAAGAAAGAAGTATATCGAAGTAAAATGAATGGCAGCGTACCCAGAGGCAGACAGAGGAAGGAATGGTTGGAATGTATGAAAGACACCCTAATTCGAAAAGATATAAAAAGCTATAGAAGCACCAGAGCTTGCATGAGAAAATATATGGACGTAAAGGAAGCTAAAGAGGTATGCCAGTACAGAAAAGTGTGGCGATAAATAGTTTATAAGAAATGCATGATGAAGATTGTCAGGGGAGTGAGAGATGCCAGAAACGAAAGAGCTTGGACACTAATGGACCCGAGTGGAGAGATTTACATAATGACTTTGTAAAGCTCATCGTCGGGGGTGATTGCTAGAGATATTGATCAACGACATGGACCGGAGAAGTGTTGCGGAACGAACGTGTTATTTAAATAAAGAACACAGGTATTCTAGATTAATCTAAAAGCTATATCGGCACACCCTTTATACCGCTTCGTGCAGTTCCCTTTATATTTTTTTCTTATGTGTACTCCCTGATCCCCGGCTAGAAACGAGTGAGTCACGCTTACCCCAAAAGGGATTTGGTTTAATGGTATACTGGTCATTTTAAAACTTTGCGGGGCAGTGGTAACCCAGATTACCACCTTTTTTATTAACAACCTTTTTCTCTAGATTCAATGTTTTTGAAGAAATAACAACAATTTCCTTTTTTTATCGTATTTGAAGCATTGTAGAATTGAAAAAAATGATGAACGTATTGCATAAAATTATAAATAGTTATAAATTAATAAATTTGAATTTACAAAATTCAAAATAGCGGATCCAATATGGCGGACGAGTTTTCAAAAAATTGCAAACTTTTCATGAAACTTGATATCTGGGGGGTTTTGGGGTCGCTGATTACGAATCCAGAGTCAGATTTGCAAAATTCAAAATGGCGGATCCAATATGGCAGACGAGTTTTCAAAAAATTGCAAAGTTTTCATGAATCCTTTAATTTTTTGAAAACTCGTCCACCATATTGAAACCGCCATTTTGAATTTTTAAAATCGGGCTTCAGATTCGTAATCAGCTACCTCGAAACCCCATTAAGGTGAATATAACAGTAAAATTTGTTTGATAGAAAAATGTGCGCCGCAAAGGGTTAATAAGAATAATTATAATAATCTGTAAATGATACCGTGTGGTTCACTCGTGATATCGTCGTTCTCCTGCAGAGATTAATTTTTCAAACCAGTTTTTCTCAGTAAATAACTTTGAAAACTTTATAAGAATGAATGCTGGGTTTTGTAACCTTGTGGGTATACTGAACTATTAAAATATATATACTTCATCTTCATATTATTTACAATTTGAAATGTATGTCTATAATTGAAATAATGTGTTTACCACAAGCCCATTGTGCAAATGGAATGGTCCATCCATTTGAGTGCTGGTAATCATCATAATGACAGGATGAACCAGGTAGGCACAGTAGGTAAGCCTCGAAAGTGGATACATCAGTCTAAGCGATAGAAGACTATCGATTATAGGTGCTGATCCTGTACAGCACTGTATCACGATAAAAGCCACTGCTATTGCCCAAGCTGTGTGGCCTAGAGATGCGTAAACGGAACTAGTGAAAGTACTTAGATTTCCGGGATAAAGACCGTAGACCACTGAGACCATTAGTGTCGTAGATAAAATCCAGCCAAGTATCCTCAGGTACTACAATCCGCACATAAATTTGTAATATTATTTATTAAAAAATAACTTTTCCTCATATCCTTAAAAAAGTAGCCTTATTTTCTTTATAATTAAATTGTTGAATAATCATTTTTACTTGTAAAAAAATGAATGTTCTGATATCTAATAACTATGATACTATAAAATGAAAGTGAACGTATTTTTGTACAAGGAAATTAAAATTAATTGTATATCAATAAAACTTGAGTGCATAAAGTAAACTCACACTTGGAAGGTATATTTTACATTTGGTTTTGAAAAGAATGTAACCAGTAATTGTGCCGATGAAATATGGTCCAGCTCGTAGCCAGGGCTTGTCATAAAGCTCATCAAAAAGAGCGAAAGGTTCTTGAAGTCTGCAAACATACAAATTTTTATCAATGAACTATTATTAATTCAAAATTTATTTGTATTGATATAGCGTGTTTTAAATTAATGAAAAAAAAATAATATAGGTATAGCATTTTTCTGTAGGGTAATTAAATTGGCTTTGTCTTTTAGTTATTTACACATGTAATTTGATATAAATCAAGAAATAAATTGATTACGTGTGTTTGGTTCATGATCATTTTTATAATAAATACATATAGCAGTAAAACACAAGCCACATACAATTTTACGTTACGTGCCAATGTAATAAATAGCCAAACGTCATCGACTCGAGTAAGAATTTTAGTATTAATTGAAGCACTTAATTTGTTAGTTAACTCTTGGAAAGCGAAGACAATTAACAAAACAGTTCCTTCACTTTCTAATGTGCCTTCCATCAAAAACTAAAGACGGTTACATATAAGTTTGATCACTTTTCCATTTGTGTGATTTATGACTGATTTAAATTCTTTTTATATGTGTTATTTGTTTTCGAAGCCTATCTTTACATTAATTTTTTATCATTTACGAAAATTCGAATTTAAACTTACCTGGCAACGTAATCGTTGGTATAAGCAATCGTGAAGGTTGTAAACCAGGATGAAATGATTATAGCCAATACGATAAACGTCACGGCCTTCAAGTGCTTGACGGAAAGTAACAAAAGGAGAATCCCAAGGACGTAGAACTGGGTGTCGTTTGCCATGTACCAGCTCCAAAGCATGCACTGGAAAGTTGTTAATCGGGATATCATTAATTATCAGACTATTTGCATATTAGGATTCTTAACCCCTTGACTGTGGAGACCGAAAATCGCAAAGTGGATCCAAGATGTGTGGGATGATTCTACTAGATGGATTTCATTGAAAATTGGTAAGTTTAGGCTCACCTACACCATGACGTGTATACTGCATACACGTCATCCACAGTCAAGGGGTTAAGAAATTATTGCATCAAAATGTAAAGAGATAACATTTATAATTAGGCATTACTTGAGAACTTGGTTATAAAATTTTAATTAAAAGTTAATCCATTAATTCAAAAGAAACAAAATTTTTAAATTTGCTTAATAACCAAAACCACGGCAATCAACTCTTGAGGTTACCCTCCTGGATCTCATACGTAATGAGCTAATTAATTGCTGATAAGACCATGGTACCAGGAGGAAGGAGAAGAAACCCCGAACGAGGAGAAGTGCTGGTAAGCCCAATATGACGGGTTTACTTTTTTCAGGACACTTCTTTCTTACAATTTATATTAAGTATTTTACGAATAAATTTTGCTGTTCTTTCATGGTGATAATATTCGCAAACGTAATTTTATTTCACTAAAGTTCGTCAGCTTATACCGAGGTATGCCTTTGGTTTGTTTACTGGACTAAGTGTCCAAAAAATACTTTTTCGTTGTATATAAAAGAAGAGATGTGAATTCTGTTTGCATGTCTGAGTGACCAGCATTTGCAATTATCGTATCGCAATCATGAGAGCGTAATAATCTATAGCATCCTTTTTTTCTGGGTCCGTTTGGATTTTGAATAATCGTAATAATCGGCATTTGAAATAATTGTACCGCAATCATGAGTATGTTGGATCTCGCGCTACGCGCTCGGTCTTTGCACGTCGGGTCCATATTATTTCACATGCGGCAAGTCTCTCTGTGGCATGTCACAACTGCGGCATCTCTACCTAGCGGCATCTCTCACTAGTGGAAAGGGATTCGACCAATATTATTTCTGTGGCCAGTCACAGGGGTCCCTCCCCCCCCCCACGAGACGTTGGAAAAGGGGTAGGGGTTTGACCAACAAAATTTCTTTGGCCAGTCACAGGGGTGCGTTGAGATATGCCGAAAAAATGTCAATTTCACTGTAAGAAATTCCGCGCGGGAAAGAAGCCGCTAGATAGAGATGTAGCAGTTGTGACATGCCGCAGAGAGACTTGCCGCATGTGAGATGGCATGGTCCCTTGCACGTCCCCCAACCCGTATACCGAATTGCCGGGGCAGACTTGCGTCCAGTTAGGGCATTTTCTAGACCGTCTAATCTAGACGGCCCTTTCGGGCCCTAATCGGGTGCTGGATAGCTAATCAGGACCAACAAATTTTCTCACTTTTCAATCCAAATATTCTTTGCGAATTTCAAAAAATATCCATGGCATTTAAAAGTGTAAAAAATGAAAAATGTACATTAAAAACAAAGAATTTTCTCTCATGATCTAGACAGTATTTGAAATAATTTTGAACGTCAACCATCTAAAATAGACTTTCATAAGACCGACTGAATAGCGCTAGATTAGCTCTTCCAGACTAGCAATAGATTAGCTTGTTCAGACAAGCGTTTGAACATACAAAAACGTTTCACTTCTACTCAGAGCCATAATCGAATGCCTTGACAGCGCCAGATTAGAGGTCAGGACGGTCCAAAACGCGAACTTTTCTATATTGTATTCAACTCTATTATATTAAATGTATAAAAGACTCTTGTAAAGAATTATTAGGAGGTGAAGGTATAGGGCAACAGAGCTGCGAGATAGAAAATAATACATTAGAAACCCCAATTGACAATGTCTGCGTCTTTGAGGTTATTATTGATATAATTAAGAGTTTAAAAAATGGTAAGGCTGCTGGCGTAGACAGTATTAATGCTGAAATGCTCAAATACGGTGGCGAATACATACCACACAGGGCGTGCGAATTGAGAAATTTATGCATCGAGACGGGACAAGTCCCAGACGATTGGAGAAAAGCGATTACTAAATACCGTAAGTAAAATATACTCAAAAATACTTATTCGCAGGGTAATGGAAATTACGGAAGAAAAGATATGGGAAGTCCAAAACAGTTTTATGCCAGGGAGATAATGCACAGATCAGATATTTAGCTTAACACAGATCACAGAAAAAAGCTTAAGAGTAGGAAAGAAAGTTTTCTGTGCATTTGTTGACCTAGAAAAAGCATTTGACAAGGTAAATAGAAGTAAACTTCGGGAAGTCCTTAAAGAGTACGGATTCCATGGATGGCTCCTACAAGCCATACAAACAATATATGCAGACCGAAAAGCGTGTATAAGGGATAATGGAAAACTAACTGGTTCGATATTATGCAGGGTGTTATCCAACGATGCGTTATGTCCTCATGGCTATTTATCCTATTTATGGACAAGTGTCGCAGATGCGCTGGCCTGCTTTCGCAGATGACAAGATTGCCATGGCAGAGTCAATCGAAGACTTGCAAATAATGTTGCACAAACTTAATACAAGCATGAAGAACATGGGCCTCAAAATTAACGTAAATAAAACAAAGGTAATGGTGTTTGAAGGAAAAAGTGAGAAAACAATGTGCAAAATTATCCTGAATGATGAGAGATTAGAGCAACTTGACAAATACGTATATCTGGGTAGCCTATTCACTAGCGACGAAAAAATAGATGGGGGGTTGAATAGGCGCATTAATGAGGGTAAGAAGGTTATCGGCAGAGCAGGGTTCATTCTCATAAATAAAAACAAATCAAAAGAAACTGAAATGACCGTATATAAATCGTTAATTGTACCGGCTGTACTATACGATAGCGAGAAATGGACATGTCAAGAAAAGAACATGAGTAAAATTAAGGCGATTGGCATGAAACCTCTGCGCACAATATGCGGGAAAACACTGATTGACACAGTCCGAAACAAGATAATCCTCAAAGAATGTGGTACAGGGGAGAAACTAGATGATAGATGGGAAAGAAATCAGTTAAGGTGGTTCGGACATCTTGAAATAATGAAAGATGAACGACTGACCAAACAGGTGTATAAATGTAAAGAAAATGGCAGAATGCCCAGAGGTAGACCGCCGAAAGAATTGTTAGAATCTGTGCATGAGACATTAATCCGAAGAGACATAAGAAGCCATGAAAACACGAGAGCTTGCATGAAAATATGCGTGGACGTGAAGGAAGCTAGATTAGTATACTAGTACAGAAAAGTTTGGCGACAAATAGTTTATAAAAATAATTTGAGTAGAGTGAATGACGCCTGAAACAAAGACCTTGGATACTAATGGGTCCAAGTGGCGAGCCACACAACAATTTTGTGTGGCTCTCCACCTGCGGTGATCGCTAGAGAGATTGATCAGCAACATGGGTTGGAGCAGTATTGCGGAATGAACGAGTTATTTAAATGAATAACACGAGAATTCTAGATCAATCTAAAATATCTATACCTTACACCTATATACCTATCTACCCTATACATATACCCATCCACACACTACTAATTTCCAACCGAGAAATTCACGCCTACCCGGAAAGGGAAACGCCTTAATGGTATAATAATAAAATAATAATAATATTAGTTTCTGTACCTTGGTCTGAGACTGATTACTCAGATATTGCAAAATAAAGTACAGATTTTATGTTAATTGATTTTTTAAATACTTTTGTTTCTTATTTTACATTAATATTTATTTTCAGCACCTTGAAAAATGTATTATTTCAATAAATATATATATTCAAAAGGACCCCGCACCAAATGTATAGAAAATGACTTTTTGTAAAAAATTCTAAATTACTTTTTCTTTTATTTTCGAACCTGTAAAGCAATAATCCGAAAGAAAAAAGTAAGAAAAATTGACAGTTTTTTAACAAAAAATGGTCAAAGTTTCAATGTTTACATGTATTTTAATAGAAAAATGCTTATTTTAGTGAA
>CAKNWU010257454.1:0-10274 GCA_932072015.1 Andricus quercustozae | reverse complement strand
CATTTATTCCGTTATAAAACAATTAATTTAATTAAAAAAAAAAATAAATGTGTGTAACTTTCGCGTATGCGCAAAGTACCCCCTCTAAACAAAATTTTTGAATGCATAATGTATGGAAATGGTTTGGAAGTTGTATGTATAGGGCATTCCATTTAACATGAGTGCACTGTCCAAAACAAATGTCTTTAGATTCACTATAATTATACACAAAACTCAAAAAACGTTAGAAATTTATAAAACGCTTACCATTTTTTCTTCATTAATATATATCGTCCCTTTATCACTAGTTTAAACGAGAGTCTAGCAAGTTGAATGTAACCTGTAACCGAACAAAAAACTATGATTAGCAATCCAGTTCATATCAGCCTAAGGAGTTCGCGAGCTGAGTTACCCCGCCTGATACAATGTTTTCATCATCAATGAAAGAAAATGTGCCCGCTGGTCGGGCACATTCTCATCACGCGGTTCGCAAGTTTGAGCACCCTACCCCTAATAGCACGGAACGTCCCTGGAACGTTCCGCGGGCACCTTCGGAACTTTCGAGAGGAACATTCCAGGCACATTCCCGGGGCATGTAAAATGTCCGCCCTTGGGAAGGTTTCACCGGAAAGTTCCAAGAACGTTCCACCGGCACCTGAAGGGAACTTACCGTTATTGTTATTTGTAACAACAAATATCTCCTAAACCGTAAGAGATAGGTAAAAATGGATGTAATTTTCTAGTTTTTAGTACCGCATATACTAAACAATAATATGATATCCATATTATAAACTGACATCTATTTTGACCTATCTTTTACGGTTTATGCGACATTTATTGAGCAATATGATGGCACGCAAGATGATGACAATCCATCGAAGTCATCATCCTAGATCTTCCGTACCTCGAATATACCTACCACGAGATAAGGGGGGTAGAGGCTTGCTAAGCTTGGAGTGTCTTCATCGAAGAACGGTTCTGGCTACAGCCTGCTCAGTACTAAATAGTGCAGATTCTCTTATGCGACTCGTACCTCAACATGAAGCTGTCAATGTTGCGATGTTTCTATACCGTGCCGCAGATAGGACCGCAGAGGAGCTTGGCCTCCCATTTGATTCCAGCGACACTACACATGGCCTACCATAACTAACACCTTCGGTGCTCAAAAGTCGTGTACAGGAAGCAGAACATACGCTTCTACTAAGAGAACATGTTGACAAGCCCCTTCATGGTAAATTCTACGGAATCATACGTAGAGAAGAGCTCTCGATGGGTCTGTCCGACATGTTTCTCAAGCCTGCTGGATTTAGTTCGAAGATTGAGGGATTTCTTCTTACCTGTCAAGACGGCGTTATAGACATCTTAGTTTACCGCGCGCGCAAAATGAATATACCTGTAGGCCATACCAACTGCTGAGCGTGTAAACAAGAGCCAGAAACACTTGGACATGTTCTCAGCCGATGGTCAAAGTATACATGCTACGGGTACATACAGAGACACAATGCGACTCTAAAAGTGTTATATTACCATCTTCGGCACTTCTATGGTGTTAATCTATTGCTAGTCTTACCATACGCCCAGGGGGAACTTGAGTCCATAGTGCAGATTGATCAGTGTAAGATCTTCTGGAATTCCTCATTCTCCGCCGCTCAACGTATCAGTGCTACAAGTCCTGATATTGTCCTCCAAGATCTGAAGCCTAAGATCATTTACGTGACTGAATTATCGACACCAGCCGACGGTAATATCACGACAGAGGAGGAAGAAAAACTGGCGAAATATCAAGCACTTCTTTTCGAGCTGAGCAGACTGTACGAAGGCTACAAAGTCCATCATGTAGTTCTCATAATCAACTGTCTTGGAGGCATGGATGCTTCATTTCTTAGCCAATTCAACAAAATCCCATCTTGCCAGCGTCAGGTTCAGTAAATCGTGAGCCGGATGCAAGAGGCTTTTCTTCTGGGATCACATCATCTGGTCCGCCAACACTGTTTCTCACAACATTCTACAAAGATTGGTATCTCTAAAAAATGATCCAGAGGTAAAATTTTAATCTCCAACTGTGCCGTCTGCCGCGTAAGGTCATCCACGGCTAGAGACTGGACTCGAAGGAACAGTGTTGTCCGAAGTCTCTTGCGTAAATTTCCCGCTCTTGCTTACCTTCTGGGATAAAAGGAGCAGGAGTGAATCACGCCCACATTCACTGTATAATAATAACGGTAAGTCCTCAGTGGAACGTTCCTGGAACAGTCCAAAGAAGCAGACATTTTACACGTCCCGGGAACGTGCTATTAGGAAGGCTGATAAGGTAATGACGTACTGTTATCTGATTGGCTAACAAGCAGCTGAAGCACACTTTATCGGGGGCTGAGCAATTCGCATTATCTCTGCACTATGGCGGTGTCTACACGCCACATAACAGTTGAGTAGTTGATGACAGTCGATCGGATTAAATGTTTTATTAAATGTTTTATTATATATAGGATTTTTCAGGTTTTATAAAAAAATGGTCGCAAGAAATTTTGTAGATCTTTTTAAGATGAACAATTTTGCTCCTTAATATTTTTTCGCATCTTGCGTAGTTTGGCCGCAAAATAGAATTTAAAAAAACATTTATCATTATTAAAACAAAAACTATGTGGCTTATCAAAAAATAGACTAAAATAAATTTGTAGATCTTTTTGAGATGAACCATTTTCTTTTTCATGACATTTTTCTCGCATCTGGTGAAGTTTTGCTGGACAATGGATTTTTTTTATTTTTCAAATAGTGTTTTAGATGGAGAAAACAAGAACCGTTGGTCTAAAATGGCTGTTTAAAGAACTCGTCCTTTCTTTTTAGGTCTTAAAAAGTATGCAAACGGTTAATCCAATCAGATAATTCCTTAGACAGTTATCATGCACATGAACCACGACGGCTATCCAACAGACAGACAGTTAAGTAAAATCCATTTTTTCTCAATGAGTGAGTCCGAAAACTTCGAGATTTGATGATATCCGCTAAACTCCAGTTTCACATAAAAACATTACCTTCTAATTAAGATGAAGATGTAATCATTAGTATTCTCGATTATTTGGCTTGTAGAATATAACACTCACTGATCCTTTACTGGTTCACACGTACATTTTTCTTGTTGATGTTACTATCCGCATTCCTACTTCAACAAACCGGGTAGTAACACCAAAGAATAATGGTTGTGCCACCTAATAAAATAGCAGTGGCATATTTAAAAAAAAAAACTAAATAATTGGGCCTACTGTCTATTTTTTTCAGCCAGTATAAAAAGTAAACATTTTTCGTATTAAGTATGGTCCTGCATGTGTAAATAATATTTCGTTTTAACGAAATGTAAAGTAAATTCTGTAAATTTATCATTTACACTGGAACCCGGATTTCATTTAACTGAATTTGTGCGTTCCAAAAACTGATGCCGCGCGGCGGTTTCAGTTAAGAGAAGCCGAAGAAGGATGTGCTGTGCTCAGTGATGCGTGAAAAAACAGTAGCCTAGCGGTAAAGCGCTGTACTTCAACGGCCTAACTGGATAACTGAGTCACCTTGAGTCAGTTCACTCTCAGTGTCCATACAGCTCTGATGTTTACGTACGGAGTCCCTGGATTCAAATTCAAGGCCAGAATGGTAACTGTGCTCAAATCCAGGTTCCAGTGTATTAAGTATCAAGTACTACATAAAAATAAAATAATATTATTGTACACCATCGACAGAAAGTTTATCTGTGCAAAAAATGAATCTACGACTTTGTAACTTTAATCATTGCGAAGATTAGAAAATCTCGCGTCCAGTACACCTAACTTAAAATTAGTTTAATGAACAAGCCAAAAAATATTAAGCTTCAAAATTAACAGATTTTTTCAGCAAAATGAACATTCTTAAATCTGGAGTTCAACTCTTTAAATCCAATTTAAGAGCACGATCGAAATATTATGTATTTTCTAAGAATTAATAAAACAATATTTACTCGTGTAATAGTTCCCCAAAAATTATATTAATTTTACTTTTAAATTCATATGATGTGCAAAGTTTATTGGAATCAGTAATAATGTTTGTGGAAGCGTATACTCAATGAAAATTGCACTTTTTAATTTCCAAGGCCGTACTATTTAAATCCTTCACCATCATCATCTGATAGTTCTATTTGGTCTAACTGATAAAACGTTTGGCTTCCAAAAAGGATGGGAGCAGAGCATGCGCTGAGGATTCCGTCTCGCAGACGATCTTCATCGGTCGTGGTTTTTCCTGTGCCTGCGAAAAGGTACCAAGTCTAAAGGCTCTGAGGTTTTTTATCAGGCTATTAGGGACAATACCTGTTAAGAGCTTGACTATGATCGAGTAATTTTGATTGGAGTCACTCGCCTGGGGAATGGCATCCTCGGGGAGACCAAAAAGTATAAGGTTGTTTTTCCTCAGGATTCTTTGCTCAATTTCGGTTACACAGTGACGTGCTATACGGGTTTCATCTGCATGTGGAATAGGAATGCCCTGAGCTTCTATAGTGGAAATCGTACCTTCGACTGTTGATATCCTTTCTGATAGATCTTCAATGGATTTTCAGCTTTGCCAATCCTTTCGATAGTTTGGTCGAGCTTGGTGGTGAAGACGTCAAATTTGGTTGAGAGTCCATCTAGTGCCTCTCGGCAGGAAGAAACTTCCTTAAGTTGAGGCTGGATGGAGGTGAATGCGTTATTGATAATTCGGTCGACGTCTTGGGCTGTGAGAGGTCCTGCAGGTGGCTCAGCCATCGTGGGTGTTCAAGACCGCGGTTTACAGCACTTAGAGAATGCACCGTTTTCCAGTGTGCCAGCACGTCCAGCACATCCGGGGTGGTATGGAGCCTGACACCAGCAGCAAGAAGCTGCATCAACGACTGTTGATTTGCATCCACCACAGATTACATTCGCAGTAAGCTTATCCTTATGTCCCATCCCGGCAAGAGTCAACGTACAAAACACAAAGCTTAGAAGTTAGGTTTGCTAGAATTGGCGGTCAAGAGAAACTGGTGCTGTTAAATCGCGATCTAATTAACAGGAACACTTCACTTTTAAGCCGGACACTACTGGTAGTATTTTTGGTCACTTTTTTATCACATTAAGTATATCTAAGTTGCAGGAACCGCGTAATTCACAGACGCGTCAGGTCGAGGGCGGCCATCTGCATAGAGGAGAAGATAGTTGTAAGCAATAATAATTTGTTTAAGGGCATGTGACACACCTAAATACCTACCTTGCCGACCTCACTTTCTCAATTTTCCAAATTTTTTTCTGAACCTAAGAACTTTTTTTGTAAATAAAATATCGGGCTGAAACTTTGGAATATGTATGAGAAGGCAATAAACAACGTTTACGTACTTTATTCGAGGAAAAATTTCGCAAAAAATTATTTTCGACGAAATTAAAACCGGGTGCTTTTTTTGTAATTTTTTGAACCTAAGAACTTTTTTTATAAGTGAAATATCGGCTACAAACTTTGAGAAATGGAAGAGCCGACAGTAAAGTACGTTTATGTACATCATTTGAGTATAAAAGATGCAAAAAAAATATTCTAACTAAATGTCAACTCCAATAGCCAGTTCGGTCGGTACCTGCGATGGGCACAAAGATGCGAAGTCTGGCGGCCACTAAACGAAGCTCTATCAGCTGGCTCGTCTACACGGTGTCAAAGATTGATGATGCGGTGTTCATACAATAATATTTTTTTTAAGTTGTGTCCAGCATAAAAGTTGAGTGCAATGTTTTGTTTCAATGTTGAATTGCGTAAGTATTGAAATCGTAACATGCACTGACAAAGTTTTGTTTGTTTGTATTTCGTTACAGAACCAACAAGAACCGCACTTTTGACTTTCTTTTAAAATTTGTTCCCAATATTTTTGTCTTACAACACTAAAACTCCTGAAACTGAATTGTACGATCTGAATACTTATTATGAAACAATATATTTCATCAGCTTCTATGCATGCCACCACTTTTAATCATTCTCCCGAATGCGAGTTTCATATTTTGCCCTGGAGAATAATATGGAAATTGACTAAAAAAATTATAATTTGTATTGTCCACCAAATACTTGAATTTTCAAGCCTAAAAAGACGATTTTTTTAGACGACAGGTAAATTTTCAACCCGAAAAGTTGAATCTGCGACAAAAAAGTTCATCTTCAGCCAAGAGAGATCAATTTTAAACTAAGAAATATGACTTTTCTGCCATAAAAGGAGAACTTTCAATGCAAAATAACGAATTTTCTACAAAGCAGTTGAATTTTCGAATAGCTAAGATCAATTTAACAAAATGGTTGAAGTTTCAACAAAATATTTGAATTTTTTACCACAAGACAAATTTTCAGTAAATTCCTAAATTTTTAAACAAATAGTTGAATTTTCAAATAAAAAAGTGGTTTAAAACCAACAATAAAATAGTATCAAGGAGACGAAATATGCTTTTTTTCAGAGGAAACTGGGCGATACGTATTATTCCGATTTCCAAAACTACCCCTATCATAGAACATTTAAAGAAAACAGTCTGCGGTGCCTTCAATTAAAACCGCAAAAAAAATAATAATAATTACAACAAACTTATTCCCAAAACTATAACTAATATTATTTTTGCGGCAGTAATATTCACAACCTCCAAAAACTACCCCCACCACATTTAACGAACCCCGTCCCGACGGTCTTCATCTAAAATCGCCAAAAAAATTTAAAAGAATAATATTCACAAGGAACGCATTTCCAAGAATATATTAAATATAATTATATTCACAGAAATATCCATCAACCCTCAAGAACTACCCCTACTACATTTAACGAACCCCGTCTCGACTGTCTTCATCTAAAATCGCAAAAAAAAAAATTTTAATAAATAAAAATCACAAGAAACGGATTTCCAAAAGTGTAGTAAATATACTTATATCCACAGAAATATCCATCAAATAACCCCGTCTCGACTGCCTTCCCAAGATTCTCGTTAATATTCCTTTTGATGAAGTAATATTCCGCAATTTCCAAGAATTAACTCTACCACATTAAACAAATTCGGTCAGAAGAATATTAACTGGAGTCTCTGGAATGCGTTTCTTGTGATTATTATGAATTCGAATTTTTTTTGGCTTTTTTAGATGAAGGCTGCCGAGACTGGATTCTTTAAATGTGGTAGGGGTAGTTCTTGAGGGTTGTTAAGATATTTCTGTGGGTATAAATATATTTAATGCATTCTTGTAAATGCGTTCCTTGTGATTATTATTCTTTTAAAAATTTTCGGCGATTTTAGATGAACTCAGTCGAGACGGAGTTCATTAAATGTGGTAGGGGTAGTTCTTGAGGGTTGATGGATATTTCTGTGGATATAAGTATATTTAATATATTCTTGGAAATGAGTTCCTTGTGAATATTATTCTTTTAAATTTTTTTGGCGATTTTAGATAAACACAGTCGGGACCGGGTTCGTTAAATGTGGTAGGGGTAGTTTTTGAAGGTTGTTAATATTATTTGTCTTGTGGTAAAAAATTCAAATATTTTGTTGAAACTTCAACTATTTTGTTAAATTGATCTTAGTTATTCGAAAATTCAACTGCTTTGTAGAAAATTCGTTATTTTACAATGAAAGTTCACCTTTTATGGCAGAAGTCATATTTCTTAGTTTAAAATTGATCTCTCTTGGCTGAAGATGAACTTTTTTGTCGCAGATTCAACTTTTCGGGTTGAAAATTTACCTGCCGTCTAAAAAAATCACCTTCTTAGGCTTGAAAATTCAAGTATTTGGTGGACAATACAAATTCTAATTTTTTTAGTCCATTCCCATATTATTCTCCAGGGCAAAATATGAAACTCGCATTCGGGAGATTTATTAAACGTGGTGTCATGCATAGACGCTGATGAAATATATTGTTTCATAATAAGTATTCAGATCGTACAATGCGTTGGCAGATTATAGCAAAAAAATATTGTTGTGAAAATGCTCATAGGTTAGGTTCTTGTGCAGTATTTGAAAGACTTAAAATATGCATATATTGTCCACAATTATTAACCCTCCGTTTACAGACAGGGGCTTTTAAGGCACACACTATTTCAAAATCTAGAATATCTCGTCTACGGGAAAAGATTTTTATTCTAAAAGTTTTTAACAATTAACACTGACAACAATTAGGTCATGTAGTAGATGATTTAAGAAGTAACCTAGCATTTTACCAGTTTCTTTTGTAAACCAGAAACAGTTCAAACTGACTCGGACTTAAAAGACCCTGTCTGTAAACGGAAGGTGCGGAAAAGAAGTCTGTAAACGAAGGGTTAACATTACTGTTGTCAATTATTTTTTTGGAGTGAAGTCATTCAGTTTCAGGAGTTTTAGCGTTGTAAGACAAAAATATTGGGAACTAATTTTAAAAGCAAGTCAAAACTGCGGTTCTTGTTGGTTCTGTAACGAAATACAAACAAACAAAACTTTGCCAGTGCATGTTACGATTTCAATACTTACGTAATTCAACATTGAAACAACACATTTCACTCAACTTTTGTGCTGGACACAACTTTTAAAAAATAGTATTGTAAGAACACCGCATCATCAATCTTTGACACCGTGTAGACGAGCCAGCTGATAGAGCTTCGCATTACGTCAGTATAATTGAAAATTGGACGAAAAGTGAAAAATGTTTGAAAAACAGCGACTTTCTCTCTCTATTGTAAGAGAAAATTGATAAAAACAATAATAAATGGTTTAAAAAATTTATGTAAGCATCTAATTATGAGTATGAAGTATTATTTCATGTATTAGCAACAATTTGCATTTCAAAAGCCTACAAGTCATATTTAGCGCGAAAAACTCGCAAAAGCCATTTTTTCACTTATGGGGGTTTTTTAAGACTAATTGTGAAGAGAAATGTTGAGTTTCAATAATTCCAGCTGATAGTGAGTCTCTTTCTGTATTTTTTCTTGAGATCAAAATTCACAAAGGTGAAATGGCCAATTTTGTCATTTTATTTGTTTATATATTGTTGCTCTGTGAGCATTTCTATAAAAAGAACTTTAAAATCGGTTAAGAAATACGAAATGTGGGCTATAATGATCAGTAAATCCCTATTCTAGAACACTGTGGTCGGTACGAGGGCGCCGGTCGACTAGAGTCGAGTGCGCCCGCCGCAATTCAAAATCGCTCGTATCTTTTAAACAAAGACAACGATTTGACTCAAATTTTGTCTAAGTTTTCCTTAAACATCAAGAAACAACTTTGCCACTGAAAGTTTTCCGTCCGCAAAACTTCTCTGGAGCCTTTTTTCTGTCAAAGTCTAGGAAACCATTCCTGACGGTAATTGTTTGCAATAATTTTTATGTTGCAAATGTAAGAAAATCTATTTTTTAAACATAAGTGGGCATCGGCAGATATTTTTCTATTTGGAAAAAAACGAGATCGTTTCGTCCAGCAGAATCCGAGTTTTCGCGAGTTTAGTTTAAAAATTCATTGATTTCCGTACGCTAAGGACGTTATGGAATCCAACACTTAATTATGGTTGGGTCTATTGACTGTATCAGTCTCACCTGCCGCTCCCAAGCGACAAAAAGATGCATAGGAAAAATAATTGCTTCTAGCCAATTATGTAACAATTTTTAAATTTTATTACTTATGTTATTGAATTATCTCAAACTTTAGCAGAGCTTTCTATCACCATTTGAAGCTGAGATTGCCGCTGCTTACAGTGTTTTTGTACCTTCATCCAACCGTAACTTTATTTACAATTAATCTATGACCAACCATGAACAGATAATTTTTTTCACAATAAAATTATCTTTACAGTGAAGTTTTTTACGTTCATCAGCGATTTTTTTCACTGACTTAATTCAACTTTCGTAGAGGTCAACATTTTTTAAACCTATATAGCTACTCCGTGAAAGGAAATGGACTAGTCTGACATACGTGAATAAAATTACATTTTTAAGGTACCTTTTCTCGTGTCAATTTATTACTATGTGCTTTTACTTGTCAGATGTGTTCAATTATCACTTAATATTGGTTAAATCGAATTCATGCCATCTTACAACAATTTTAGAAGAGCTTGTGATGTCGGATTTACGTAGACGATGGTTTGCGAAGGTTGCTCGTAGCAACCAGGGTTGCGAAATGCTCAAATGAGGCATCAGGCATAATCAGGGTTGCACGGTTATGCGTAACGCGCACTTTTATACGTATAATACGTATTTCACGTATTATATGTAAAAAATGTAATTCCTATTCTAAAAACGACATGCATTTCATGCCTGATGCCTCATTTGAGCATTTCGCAACCCTGGTTGCTACGAG
>CAKNWU010257448.1:0-10113 GCA_932072015.1 Andricus quercustozae | reverse complement strand
CATAGAAGTAATCAAAGATCAGGATGGTAATATTATTACCAATTGGTATAGGAAAGGTACATATTCATGTAGAATTTTAAATTTCTTTTCTGCTCATCCTGTTCAAAACAAAATTGCAATAATCAAAAACGTGTTTGACAGAGCTCTAGGTTTGTCCCACATTTCATTTCACAAAGAGAATTTGAATATTGTTAGGAATATCCTTTTTCTTAATCATGACTCACGAAAGTTAATTGAGCAACATATCACAATTAGAACTCAACAAATCAAAAACAAACAGAGTAACATTTTATCTACAGATGATCAGAAGGAATTGAGAGAATATAGTTCTTTTAATACTTTTGTTCTTCCTTTTTTTGGTCAAATTTCAAAAACTGTTGAATTTATGTTAAAAAAATTTAATATTCATTATACCATTTAAAATGGATTCAGTAATAACTTTTTTGTAAAGATCCTTTAGATAAGTTTGAAAACGGTGGTGTTGTTTACAAGATCACTTGCAAGATCTGTAAGATGACTTATGTGGGACAGACTGGCAGACTTCTTAATACTAGGGTGGAGGAACACAAAAGTGATGTTCGTTTGGGACGCTGTTATAAGAGTGTTCTCGCTAGACATACGAGAGAGTTTGTTGATATTGACCATGAGTTTGACTGGGATAATGTTGAAATTTTGCATAGTGAAAGTAATGAGAGAATTCATGGAAATGCTTTATATTAAAAAACAAAATAAGTTGGCTATTAATTTAAAAACAGATTTGGATAAATTAAACAAGAGTTATTCTAGCATGATTAATTACATTTAGCAATCAATTTTCATGAGTCTTGACTTTTTCTTATTTCCTGTTCAATCACGTTCATAACGGACTTTCTTTTAGACCCATACTTAGTTCTCAGGTATACAGGATTTGCCTTTATACACACACTTAGTTCTCGGGTATCCAGGAGGTAGCATCGTGTTTTCGTTGCTGTTTCCACCTGGTCTAAGTTTTCTTACCTTGATAAGGGTGCTGTATGAGCACCGAAACGTTGGTGAATATTATCCATGCTTTTTTATTGTGATTTCAAAGTAATAAAAATAAAAAAGACGAAAGAAATAAAAAAGAGAAGGATGGGGATTTGGTTGGTTGCCTTCTCATTTTTCTTTCCTCTTTTTTATTTTTGTCCAAAGATACAAATTTTGATTTCGTTTTCAGGAATTGCAATAGGATCATTTTGTGGTGTTTGTCCAAATTTTATCGTAAGATTCTTGGTTTAATTTCAGGAAAAATATTTTTTCATGATTTCAAATTTGAAGAAAAAAATAAATGAGATTTTCTGGAAAACCCCTCCTTTTTTATTTTATCTATATTTTTTTACAATTTTTGCTTTTATATGAAAAGTATCGTATTAGCTTTATGCTGGGCATCATTATTTCAGTGTATTAAAAGTTTTTTTTATAGATGTCCTTGATATTTTTTCACGCAAAAAATATATTTCTTCACGCTAATTGACGCCTGCCGTCATTTCTTGGTATTAAAAAGAATCAGTAGAAACTCGGCGAAGCGACTTTTTCAAATGCGCACGTACCGAAAAGCGCGCGTCTATTTGAAATCAATAAATACTATCAATATTAATACAGGTAAATATTTAAAACAAACTTTTACTTTTAAATAATTAATTTAATTAAATCTAAGAAATATCTAATTTCTTTAAATAATTTATTATTAATGTACCTTTCGGTACATGCGCAGTTGCAAAATTCGCGTCCGTTAGCATCACTTGGGGATTCCCGAGTCTCTTTTATTTTTGATAACTACATAATCTATAAATCAGTAAATGTTTTTCTTCTGTCGAGGGGCTCCGCCCCCCGAACCTCACGTTCATCGCCCCCAGCACCCCTTTTTACGCACTTATAACAAAAAATAGTATGAGTAACTCGTGTGGGGCTATCGATTGCCACTCGTGGGAAATCGGCGACTTCCCGCACTTGTTGCTCAATATACTATTTTGATTGTTTCTCATGAACGATGTAAGATATCGCAGAAGGGTGAGAGGTATTGTGTACGGTTCATCATCTGCGAGGAAAATTATCAGCCATCAGGTTCGGCTTCCCAAGCCGAGGAACGACTGTGACCGTACTATGGGGACATGTGTTTCTTGACTGAGCACATTGCGCATAGAAGGTATGTACGCGTGGTCGCGAAACTCGTATGATATTTTTATATATAGAAATATATAGTACGTATTTTACAAACTCTAACTGTCTTGCTTATGATTTCAATCCGCACTCTTTTTTAGGACTGTGAGCAACTATACATCCGAGCAATGTGAGGATTCAGAAACTGACGATTGGGCCAGCGAGGACGAAGAAGAGGAAGAGGCGGATGAGGAGGAAGAGGCGGATGAGATGGAAGAGGCGGATGAGGCAGATGACCCTGACCAAACGCAGCGTGATAACGAGTCTCGTAAAGGTAAACTCGACGATCTTGCAAATACGAGGGTGGCCAAAGGATGAGGGATTTTAATTTCTCGGTTTTTTCCCGGTTTTCCCGGGTACATTTCGAAAGTTTTCCCGTTTTTTTTAGTAACAGTTCTGACGTGTTTTCGGGATTTTCCTGCAAAATTCTTCATAATTTTTAGCAAATAAACTAATTTGGAAAAATTTAATCGTTTTAAACAAGGACAAAATGAAGATTTTTCGAAGAATCCGTGCAACAAAATTCGAAGGTGTTTCGTAACATTTTATTCTTTCAATGTATTGTGGCGTTCAGTACGTGAGTACACATAAACGTAATTACTCTTATAACTACACTGAAAAACGCAAATTATCATAACAAAACAGTTTAACTTATTTATTCAGTCTCACCCTAGAAAATGAAAAAGTACATGTTTGTACTCAAAATAATAATATCTTTCGCCACTGCTGTTGCATAGAAGCCAATAACTACGCAATGATCACAAAGAAATCACAAATGAAACATGGAATGTAAAAAAGTACATAATAATATTGTATCTCAAAATAAAAGTTTCTCTCGACACTACTGACGCGTAGCAGCATGAATAAGTCGACAATGATCACATATTAATCACAATGAGTATCAGGATTCGGAGACTAGAGAAAAGTATTCTCATTGCCAGCACCCGCGCAACTGAACTACTTGGCAAGTTCCTTTACTTGCTCTTCAATCATTGCTGCCTCTTTTTGAGCATCAGCAAGCAGCCTGGCCTTCTTCGTTTCCAATTCTTTTATTATGCGAGCAGATTCCCTCTTACGGTTTCTCTCTGCATCCTTCTCACTTCTTTCCTGTCTCTTCATTTCCATATACTCCTGGTACCTGGTCCGAGCATTTCGGGCCTAATGAATGAGACTTTTTGAGATTTCTATCTCCTTTACACCACCTGCAGTCAAAATGGCATCAAATGGAATTCAAAATGGCGTTGAGCAACAATACTCTTCTCTGTCTGATTTTCTACCAGGCACTCCATGTTCACGGAAAAACCGCGCTCCATGGTAGCATTTCCGTGCGAGAGAACGAGAATCTTCTTCACAAAACATAGGAGATTAGGTAGCTCCTTTCCATGCTTGCTAATTACATCTCTCCAGAAATGATCGAGGCGCTGTTCACGTCTACAATACGCAGAAAATGATGCTGCAGATGATGGAGTACAACACAGTTTAACATATTCATCCTTAACTTTGTCTGCTACTGAACTGGGGACATGTTCTTTCCTAACTAGCTTCTCTAGACAATATTCAAGACGCTTTCGGGCGACATGGTTGGAGTTGGCAATTACCTCTGGATTCAAGCAGGATATGTACCTTGTTAATGGATACGTCAGTTCAAACATTTTTGAGAGGAATGCCACGTAAAAAGCTCTGCAATTATTCCGAAAAAGCATGATTTGTTGATCAGAAATAGTTGTAGCATTTCTGGCGGTCCTGATTGCCGCTTTTGTAGAGAAGCCAATGTCCACTCCAGCTGCAGGAAACAAATTTTTGTCACATAGCCCCACCTTTGTAAGAGATTTGGCTTCAACTTGGAGACATTCGGGCTTGAGTACTTTCTTCATCATGGGCTTAATGTGTTCTGTGAGTTCATCATAGAGGAATGGTGCCATTGGTGGTTCACTTTGAAATTCCTTCAGGTAAGGCTCTACCACCGAAGCAGAGGACTTAAAAAAACTCAGTTTAGGGCCTGAAAGGGGGTCATTCAAGGCTTCAGCGACAGTTGCAAAAGTCTTTGATTTGTAGACTGCAGAAAAACTGCGCCTGAAGTCTGGATGACTTTCTTTAAGTTTTTTCTGTGACGTGTTTCACTGCCTTCACATACGTCTTCAAGTATGGCAACATGTTGTAAGCCCTCTCGGCGACACGGAGATTCTCTACCCACCGCACGGCACAGAATTTCAGGGGGAAACAGTCTGACCCCGTAACAGCTGTAAAGTCAGCGCGGCGCAAGGGAACATCTTTGAAAAGATTGTAGATGGAGAACAAAAATCCATTCAACTGCCAATTCGTCTTCTTCATCCCGTCCTTGCATGAATTGCGGACGACGTGCAAGCCATAGCTACCAATGTTCAAAAGAGAAAACGACCCACCTCGCTGTTCTCGCAACGCAGCACACAAATCATTCAAGAGCTTCCAATTGACATTGGGGCCATCCATAGAGAGTTGGGTTATCTTTCCAAAGAAAGTAGGACTGTCAAGGATGATATGTAATGTGATATGTAATCTCGATTAATGAAGTTGATTAAAATTTTTTCAGATGCTCGGGCTTCCGCTCCTGAATCCTACAGGGATAGTCGTGGAAAGGAAATCGGCTACCTAATGATACTGCGAGATACGTGGATAAAAGTGCCGCAAGAAAAACGGCGAACCTGCTTCATAAAAGTGAAGGAATATATTGATAAAAGGAAAGCGACTCGAGAACCTACTGCTTGATTGGGCATGTTAAACTGAGTATGAGAAATTATCATTTTTTTTTAAATTTAAGTAGACATTAAAAGTGAACAATTTAAAGATTGAACTAACTAAATATGGCTTTAAAATGTAAATGCTTTTATTTCTTAAGATTTTAGTTGAATTTGAAAAATAGAACTCCGAAGTGCATTAAAATAAGGAAGTTTTCGATTTAGCAATAATTATATTGTAATTATTATTGTAGCAATTATTAAAAATTTCAAATGATTCAACAATAAATATAAAAAGAGTCTACCCTGGGAGCTCTTTCATTCATGGTTATTGTTTTTACTTTACATTTTTTAATACTGAGAATTGATTCACTTGGATTCGAAGTATAAACAGGAGGATAATTTTTCAGGATTCTGTTCTGGGCAATCACGAATGCATTTTGTACTGAAATTCCTCAGCAGTTTTGTCTCCGAATAATTTTTAGATTGCAGATTCCGTAGAATGAAGCTTTGCATCCAGAAAATCCATAGACTTCCTTCCTGAAAATCGTTTGCACTCACGACTCCTTGCAAGTATCCTAGACCGTTAAGGTGAAATAAAAAAATACTGGACACAAATTTCTTGTCAGAATTTAAAATGTATGCAAATTTTAATTGATACGTTCAAAATGGAATGTTAAATTCAAGGTGAAAATTGAGCAACTTGATCATAATTGAAAGAATTCGCAAATGCTTCAATTTAAAGGGTTATAAATCCACGAATTAGGTTATTTCACAATCACTACCTGTTCAGAAAAGATACACTTATTGTCTGCTATCGCAAGTTTGAGCACGCCTAGGGCGCGCGCTTGTCGGATCTCGCGCTTCGCACTCTATAATGAGTTACCTCGCGCTTCGCGCTCTATAATGATGATGTTAAAGATTACTGTTATCATAAAGTACTGTTGAATCTTAAAGTGTAATTTGAAGCTATGGTATGTGGAATAAGTTAGATTTTCAACACTGTGACAATACTACTATCATAAAAACAGAAACTTCGGTCTTAAATCTGCAAATTAAACGAGA
Source organism: Andricus quercustozae (assembly GCA_932072015.1). Lineage (NCBI taxonomy): Eukaryota > Metazoa > Arthropoda > Insecta > Hymenoptera > Cynipidae > Andricus > Andricus quercustozae. Next base: position 4,156 of record CAKNWU010257448.1, on the reverse strand, counting down.
ATTTAATTTTGCTGATATTTATAATTACTTTTTTTATAACGAGAAAGTATCGAAAAATACTAGACTTTCATTTTTTTGCTTTTTGGTATTTGTTTACTTTTTGAAATTGTAGGTAACCTTTACCTAACAGCTTTTTACACGATTTTTCAATATAATTTACTTCTTCATTACTTCAATACAGCACGTAACTAAATAAAGGATCTTTTCTTTTTCCGATAATAAATCCAACAACCGATATCTACCATACTTTGTTTGAAAAATTCATTAGTGATGATTTTTATAATAACAGCAATGCATTTTGCATGCCCAGTATTCGCGACAGCAGGCGATAAGTGAATCTTTTCTGAATAGTTATAGTGACTGTAAAATAACCTACAATTAAACATTTTCTGGGCTTACACATTCAATAATTGAAATAAAATTTTCAAATGTTAAATTTCAAAAAGTTACAAATCAGACAAGAGATAGAAAGCGCAAAATGGAAAAAAGGTACTCTTTATCTCTTTTACTCTTGTGACTCTTTTGTCTGCACCGGTCGGTCGGACGCGCAATAAAGCAGTAACAGTTACTGCGCTAGCATGAACCGTTCATGCGTACACGGCATCCGCTCTGCGTGAGACAGTAAATCGAAGCGGAGTCTGAGCTACTGCCGTGGCAGTAATAGTTACTGGCCATACCGCAACTTCGACGGTGCGCGCAATAAAGCAGTAACAGTTACTGCGCTAGCATGAACCGTTCATGCGTAGACCGCATCCGCTCGACGTGAGACGGTAAAGCGAAGCGGAGTCGGAGCTACTGCCCTGGCAGTAATAGTTACTGGTCATACCGTAACTGCGAAGTTGCGCGCAGTTTTACGCTCTGTCAGTACATGTGAACACGTAATTTCTTATAAACGTTATTGAATATACTCGTTGCATCAACATAAAATGTAGGAAACATATCAAACTCTTCTCGAATATCATCTGAAGTATATAATATTGTATGCTTCTAAATTGGAATTGATTATATGACAAGCAAAATAAAGAGAGGTTCGATTGAATTCTCTCGATGTGCCAAGTGCACATCAAATACTATAGAATCAGTAAACTGAAGCAAATTCCGTTCTAAATTATGAAAAATTCATGTCTTTATGGCAGAAAATTTTTAAAAATGTGAGGTTATTAACGTGTCATATAATAACAGCTGTAATAAAACGTGCCTTGCTTTTTCCTCGTTGTTTGAATCTCTCGAGCATCAATTTCACGTTCCACGTACAGCTACTACACTAAAAACGATCTCACACTAAATACGCATCACCTAAAACTCGATGGCGATACATAAACGCGTGATTATTTGATGCATGAGACAAAGCTCATCTGAATCGTGTCACTGCAGCGCCCCCCCCCTCCCCCCCCACTCGCGTAGCACAACAGGAGCTGCCACGCACGCAACGATCCATGTATCGGCAGTAACTGTTACTGCCCGATACTTGACTCGTTACGGTGATACATTTTCGGGTACCGCGCAGTAGTAGTTACGGTATAAGCAGGGATAGTTCGGTCCACGACAGCAACAGTTACAGTATATCTACAATAGGAATTTTTTTCGTGACTGTTGCGGTCGGCGCAGTAACTATTCCGGTGTAAACAGTTACAGATCGGGTTAATTCCTCTCCGTGTATAAATGCTGAACCGCCGGAACGATGGAACGTGAACCAAAGAAACATGCGACAGTTGGTAACAACGCGTTGGTGCCCCAGAAACGTACGCGTATCGACGATATGTACAAATCTTAAGGCACATTGTGGAGTCAGCTTGACACTATTTTTATATTTTCATCGAATTACAAAAGAACACATCTGCTCTTTTTATTATGAAGAAATATCCAACACTGAAAAACAAAGATACGATTGCAAACTTGATTCACACTATATCGCAAACCTAGAACATTCTATTGCAAACCAAGAAAAAATGAAGTTAAATTGCGAAATTTGTAAAGAAGTAATCCTATATCCTCGTTGTAAAGGGTACGTCTGTTTGGGATGCATTGAACAATTTTTAATGAAACAAGAAATAATAGAAAAAGGAAACGAAGTCGAAGTGACTTCTCAATTCCATGCCTAAAAATTCACTACCTTTTTTTTAATGATTTTAGAGAATTTGTAAAAAGTTTTGATCCTTTCTGAAAAAACAATACACGATACTCCGACAGAACAAGGAAAAATGTATTGCAGATTAATGTCTAATGAAACTCGAACTATATTGTATAAACGAACTCGGACGAATTCGTGCGAAAGGTATTCATGCCTGCATTCTAAAGGTTTGTAAACTTTGGTAATTGTTCGGTTTTAATAATAATTCTGATCCCTTATCTTCTGGTTCTCCGTTAGTTGTGGTGAAACATGCATAGTTATCTTTTCTCATTGTAATTTTATCGCAGCAATCTATCATATTTGGGTACTGGGTTGACGCTCCGGCGACTGGTCTGTCCGGAGGTGGCTCTGGGGGCGTGCGATTATGTGTTGAATCTCCGTCGTGTTATTCTTTATTTTCATTCGTTTCTGGAAATTCTTCATTAAAATTGGGATTTATTTTATCCAAATTGACCAAATTTTCATCTAAATTTTTATTATTAAAATTTTCATGGTCATCTTAAATGAAATCTAAAAAGATTTCTTCGGGATCGCTTAAGTTTTCTATTTCGCTTTATTCACTGAAACTGGAAACATAATTCAGATTTTCTACGTTGCTATCTCCTTCATCTTCTTGAATTTTCAATTTCTTCTTTTTCTTATAGGATTTATTTTTCTTCTTTATATTTTCCCAATAATCTGGATCAGAGTCTGATTTGTCTGATATATAATCGGGATTAACTTCCGTTTTTTACTTAATTGTCCTTTTTTTATTTAAAATTTAAGAATCTTAAATTAGATTAAAATCAAATTCAAAATGCCATTTAACGTCCAACACCCAAGTCAATGTATAAATTCCTGAAAATAAACCAAGAATCTAACGATAAAATTTCGATAACCACCACAAAATGCTCCTATTGCAATTCCTAAAAACAAAATAAAATTTTGTTTCTTTGGAAAGAAAAATGAGAAGGCATCCAACAAAATCCCCTTCCTTCTCTTTTTTATTTCTTTCGTCTTTTTTACTTTTATTACTATCAAATCACAATAAAAAATCATGGGTAATATTCACCAACGTTTCGGTGCGCACACAACACCCTTATCAAGGTAAGAAAAATTAGAACAGGTGGGAACAGCAACGAAAATACGATGCTATCTCCTGGATATTCTGTTTTTAGGAATTGCAATAGGAGCATTTTGTGGTGGTTTTCCAAATTTTATCGTTAGATTCTGGGTTTCTTTTCAGGAATTTATACATTTTTTATTAAGTCGTAATTTATTTTTTAGGTCTTCCTCTTTTTTTGTGCTGCAAGAGAAGAGATACAATTTTTTGTTTTGAGTGTACCCTTGCGTGGTCTACCTCGTTTTTTCTTAATAATGATTTCTTCTTGAGAGGTCTTTTCATAATTATCTTCGCTATTATCTTCTTTAAAATTTTGTCTTGAATATGTTCTTGTATATTAACTGTATTTTTAGTTTCTTCAATTTGATTTCTTGATGTTCGCCTTGTTACCATTGCGTGGCATTTTGATTCATTTATTTTATTTAGATTTAAGAGATCGATTTGACTTAGTAATAGGTGAAACCACCCTACAGTAGATATCAAAAAATTGAACAGCGTTTTACTGGCTTCAGTTTCCAAAAATAAAGAAAGGTAATCTCTTTTACTGTTGGTTATCTACTGTTGGAAAATGTAATGTCCGATAAAAAGTCCATAAATATTTATAAATATTAAAGAAAGAACTCTTTTTACCAATAAATATTGTTCATCAAACTTCAAGCTTTGATTCTAATGTATCAGCATGCCATAAAAATGTTTCATTAAGTTAAAGAGTATGAATAAAGAGGCGAAATTTTTGTTTTCAGGTTAAAAATTAATTTTTTGCTCTCACACATTAATTAATTATAAAATTTCAATGAAACTTCGTCAGAACATACAGCATCCTAGCTGAAATGTTATACTACCAAAAGTAAAGAACTTTTTTTGTCAATTTTCCAGTTAATTAAGATTATCTACTGTAAATCATTATCTACTGTAGGGTGGCT
>CAKNWU010257447.1:0-11331 GCA_932072015.1 Andricus quercustozae | reverse complement strand
TTCTTAGCTGACCTATGCTTCCAGGAAGATTTTAAGGTTGAGTACTCTTCTTAAGAGGGTTAATTTCTTAAACGCTCATTCAACCCGGCCTGATGGCTAAAACACAGGGTTATTATGTCGGCGGCGAACGATTCGTAAATACGTCGGGAAAGAGAACAACTCAACCAAACTCCCAATGTGCATATTGAAAATAAAGAAAATAAAGGATGTAAGAAGCCAGCTGGGCAAAACACCACCCAAACAAAATTAGGGTTTTTTACACTTTACATGTTGAATTACATCACCGGGTTGAAAAATCAATGTTTGCAAAGTACGAGTATAAAGTTTTATGATTTAGAGCGTGAAATTGTATTGTATAAAATCTGAATGGTGCGAAAATTTTGATCGCAGTATTTCTACTTAATCCAGAGAATGTATACCTTTCATTGTTTCATAACTGTACATATTTTTTATTATATTCCGAGGACTTCAACTGAAGAAAAGGCTATCTAATATCTATCGCTTAATTGAATGTTTCCATGAAACGTCTTGTCAACTTTCCATGAAACGCGTCTGAACTTATGTCAGAATATTAATCGCACTGCCTATCGGAATGAATGTTCTTACGGTTAAAAGAGTTCAATGAGGGGTAAAACGTTAAATCGCTCGAGGAGATACGATTTCCATTGAAGCAGTGAAATAAATTAATTTTCCCTGCAATGATAGCAAGGCGATATACAAACACTGTTGAAAGAAGTGCTAGTTTTACGCGTCATAATCTTCAACAGATATCATTTTTGTGAATTAATGACGTTCCTTTGTGAGAATATAATTTCCCTTATGTGTTGCATTGTTTTCTTTCTCGAATGCTTTTCAAATATTTAAAGAAATTTCTACCAAAAATTTTGAGAAACTTTTAATTACAGCTTTATGCAGTAACTTAAATTTCATTGACTTTTTTGCAAATTTCAAAGAAATTTGGACAAATATAATTACATATTTCAGAATTTTCTGTTCCATGTAACTGAATTTTTTCAGTAAATGTTATATGATACATTTAGGCAAATTCAGTTACATACAATAACTTAAGTTTAAGTTATAAATCAATTTGAATTTTACAACCTTTGAAATTTTACCATTTTTAACCTTTCAATTTGAAATTGTTTACATAATAACAATAATATTTAGGACATTAAAACTACAATAAAATCCAACAATACACAACAAAAGTTAAAAATTCGTCCGAATAATAGACAAAAGTTGAACTTTCCTGCAATTTTGGTTGTAGTTTAGTTTAAATTTTAAACATTTCATATAAACAACGTGAAATTAATTTATCTTTTGAAAAATATTAAAGAAGATGTTTAGAAATTTAAAAAAAAATGAAAGTAACTTCGTATTTGAAAAGTCAGCCTTTTTTCTGGTTCTTGCAAATTTGTCAAACCTCCACACTCCTTTTTAATCTCGATTACAATAAATCAATTAACAGGTTAATTATTTCATATCGGTTATTTCTATGCAAAGGTAATCACGCCCAAGGTGATCTAAGACTGCAAAGCCTTCCGGCAATTTTGTTTTACTTTTTTTTTTGTAAACACTCAAAGAGAAGCACAGCACGACCTGTTTGCAAGTACATAGCTGTGATCATGCACGACGAGTTCCTTGCCAAACTCGTTTTTGTGTAACTTCGTGTAGGATTCGTTGTACCAACTGTCCTCGCATTGAATGACATTAAAAGAGATAGAGAAACGAAGAGGTAGATATAGAAATGAAGATAAGGGGCCGACCAAAAACTGAATTACCAATTTGAGGGGCGGAGGGGATCACGCCAAAAAGTACGGTTGGTAACAGAGGATGGTGGTCCAGTGGTTTCCAATTTGAGGGGATAAGGGTATGGCGCCAAAAACTATATGGTTGGTAACAGGGGATGTGGTCGAGTGGTTACCAATTTGTGGGGAGGAGGGGATCGCGCCAAAACCTACGGTTGGTAACAGGGGGTGGGGTCTAATGGCACCAAAAACTACGGTTAGTAATAGAGGATGGATTCAAGTGGTTACCAATTTGAAAGATGAAGGGGATCACGACGAAAACTACGGTCGGTAACAGGAGATGGGTTAGAGTGGTTGCCAATTTCGGGGATGAATGAGATCCCGCCAAAAACTGCGATTGGTAACATAGAATAGGATCCAGTGGTTACCGGTGACCAATTCAAGGGACGAAGGTGATCCCGCCAAAAATTACGTCTGGTAACAGAGTATGGTGGTCCAATGCTTACCAATTTGAGGGGAGGAGGGGATCGTCACAAAAACTACGGTTGGTATCAGGGGAGAGTGTCCAGTGGTTACCAATATGAGGGGATAAGGGGATCCTCCAAAAACTACGGTTTTTAACAAGGGATGGGGTCCAGCGGTTACAAATTTGAGGGGAAAAGGGGATCCCGCCAAAAACTGCGGTTGGTAACAGGGAATGGGATCCAGTGGTTACTGGTGACCAATTCAGGGGATGAAGGTGATCCCGCCAAAAATTACGTTTGCTAACAGGGTATGGAGGTGCAGTGGTTACCAATTTAAGAGGAGGAGGGGGTGGTCACAAAAAATACGGATGCTATCAGGAGACAGTATCCAGTGGTTACCAATTTGTGGGAGAAAATGATCCTCCAAAAACTACGGTTGGTAACTAGGGATGGGGTCCAGTGGTTACCAATTTGAGGGCAGGAAGGGATCGCCACAAAAACTACGGTTGGCAACAGGGGATGGTGTCCAATTACTACCAATTTGAGGGGAGAAGGGGATCATGTTACCTGATAATTGAAAAAGTTTGTGCATTTGGCGAAAAATGGTCCTGCAACCATCCAGTTCAATGACAACTTAATACGTTTAAAAATCACTTTCATATTTCAAACTTCATAGTCTTTCCTTTATTTTCATCTTTTGCCTTTTTTAAATAATTCCTCTTATCTCCCCTGCTTTTAAGAAAGTTTCCCTTCTTCTCGTTCATCGTTTAAATTTGAACTCAATGAATAGAACCCAATAAGAAAATCCAACTGCTTTTGGTTAAATGTTCATTCTTTTTGGATGAAAATTCTACTATTATATTTCAGGTTCGAAATTCATCTCGTTTGTTTAAAAATTTAATTATGTTCTAGGAAATGCAACTATTTTGTAAAAAAAGTTGAAAATTACTTTTCCTAAACTGTAAATTGATATATTCTATTTCTGGATAAAAATTGATCTTTTTTAGTTAAAAATTCATCTTTTTCGGTGAAAATTTAAATATTTAGTTGAATTTATTATATTGGTGTTACGTTGTTGACCAGATCTACATGGTCTACATGGTGTTAAATCAATATTTTTATGCAACACATGCGCGATATGGGCACTTTACGCCACCTATTTTGCGAGTTGAAAGTTGTATTTACAGACCGGTTGAATGAAGCCGGTGCTGGGGGTACACTTTATTTTCCTAGGGAAATAAAGTAACATTAGTTCCCTGACATCAGGATTATAAAGCATGGAGAGTGCATGAAGTGCTGCCATCTGTATGCCAACTTGCCGAGTCACAAGTGCCGTTTCATAACCTTACTGTCATATGTATCAAAACTCTCAAATACTCCAAAAGCCCATAACGGACATTTATTGCATAAAGTATCGTGTACATCACGGGTTATACGAGACACACTTACAACCCTTGGTGCACAATGTACTATTAAAAATATTTATTTAAAAACATGTAGAGAGAGAAAAAATAACATCAATTATAATTATTTAGTTGAATGTCATAACAGTCATATTTCTTGGTTGAAAATTCATATTTTTTTCTTTTGCTTTAGAACTCAACTACAGGGTTACAAATTCAACTATTTTATGTAAAAGTTTAATTATTTTGTTGAAAATTCAACTATTATGTTAGAGTCTTCCTTTTCGATTGCGAGTGATAAGAGGAAAGGGGGAGTGGCACAACAGGGAATAGAACGAGTGAGAGACGAGATTAGGACGACGAGTATTTTTTCTTGCGCAAGTATTTTGCGAGGCGAGTCGTTTTAATTAACGGCGCCGTGAAATCGCGCCCTGTCGCAAGACCAAATTACAAGAGGTCGGCGACATTTATGGTGGCGCTTCTACGGGAGAACGAGCTTCCTGATGATTTCAGTGACCACAAGAACCTCGTAAACGATCCTGCAACGCACCTTGTTATGCAAGAGTATAATTTGTTCGCTGATTTCGGTATTGGTATGTGTCCAATTAATGCAACACAATCGAACGGAAGGCGGTAATCGCGTTTAAGTACATCGAGTTGCAACAGATACATACACTGTTAGACATATTTGTATTTACTGTCGTTTAAGAAAATCGAATTTTATGCGTAAAAAATAAATATTGATTAAAAAGACAGGTTCAATTTTAAGCGTTTATAATAATAATTATTCAATACTAGTTGCTTTATTATCAAAGTGTCTACCGCTGTGGAATTTTCCGTTAGATTATAACCCCTTTTCCACCTCGTTCAAGGCTAACGTTATGGGAAATTCTGCAATTCCAATCAGTGCGCTTTATTATATAAATTTTCTAAAGAATAAATAAATTCTTTTAAATAACAGAAAAAAGCTCGGCTCATTTTGAGTTAATTATTGACCCAGAATTAATACGCAGCATTTTTTAGTCAAAGAAGATTTAAATTTACCTGAAAAAATAAGACGTATGGCAAAAGTAAGTTTAGCTTTTTTCTGTGATTCCTAAGGTTCGAAACCGAAAAGATTAATATGCAACCAAATAGTTAAACTTTCGAGCAAAAGAAACTAATTTTGAACAAAAAAGGTGAATGAATTATTCTCCTACCTACAAACATGAATCTTCAACCAAATAATCGAATTTTCTAACAAAAAAGATTAAACTTCACCCCGAAGACAGTTGCATTGTCAATCAAATGCTTGAATTATCAAGCCAAAAAGACGACTTTGTTAAAAAACAGTTCAATTTTTAATTAAAAAAAATTAATTTTCAACCAAAAAAGATGAATTTTCTAATAAAAGATGAATATTCTACAAAATAATTAAACTTTCAACCAAATTGTAGAATTTTTAACTAAAAGAGATGAATTCTGGACCAAAAATACTATAGTATGCCTTTTCAATTAAAAAGAATTAAATTTCTAACAAAAAAGATGAACTTCCAGCCAAAAAAATATTACTTTTCAATCAAACGATGACTTAAATCCAAAAGGACGAATTTGCTCTCCAAAAAGACGAATGTTCAACAAAACAGTTCAATTTTCGACCAGAGAAGATAACTTTTGAACCAAATAATGACATTTTTAACCAAATAGTAGAATATTGAACAAAAATAGATTAATTCTAAACTTAAAATATAATAAGTAGACTTTTCATATTAAAAGAATTAGCTTTCAATAAAAAAAGATGACTTTTCAAGAAATCAGTTGAATTTTCAATCAAATAAGTAAATTTTCAACCAAATAGTAAAATTTTTAACCAAAAGAGAAGAATTTGGATTAAATTATGATAATAGAGTTTAGCATTAATAATAATTAACTTTCAACCATAAAGGATGAATTTTTAACCAAAAAGACGACTTTTCTACGAAAAGATGAATTCTCAATCTAAAAGGACGAATTTTCTATCAAAAAGACGAATGTTCGACAAAGCAGTTGAATTTTCGACCAAAAAGATGACTTCAACCAATAGTAAAATTTTTAAGGAAAAGAGATGAACTTTGAACCAAAAATATAATAGAATCTTTAACCAAAAGAGATGAATTCTGAACAAAAAATATAATAGTAAAGTTTTCAATGAAAAAGAATTCACTTTCAATAAAAAAGACGACTTTTCTACCAAAAGATGAATTTTCAATCCAAAAGGACGAAAGGATGAAAATCTGCACAAGGAAAGCTATTGAAGTTATTTCAGAATAAAAAAAGTGACATTCCGAAAAAAAAGGCAAATTTTGTCGATCATAGTTTAGGAGATATTCGCGTTTTTGTGATCCAGGATCTAAAATATAGGTTTTGGAATTTCGATAGGAAATCATACTTCAATCTGTGCTCCAGTTGGCAACATTATACTTTTATGTCCCCGAAATGACCGGAAGTGGCTAAATTTTATATTATTATTATTAAACAATTAATATATAATTATTATACCATCAAGCCAAATACCTTTCGGAGTTGAAGACAAAATATATAAGACGTGAGCTTATAGCTCTCTCCAACTTCAAATAATTTTTTCTCGAAAAGCGAGTTTTCAATTTATTTGCGAAACCTTTATAAGTATCCGTTAATTATAACTTTTTAATAGATGTGATTCAGACGGTTAGTAACGTTGTTACGTTGTAACGTTGTACGGTTGTTTTTTCGAATAGCAAGACGACACTTATTGCAAAAGTAAAAATAAACTTGAAAAAATCTAGGCTTTTTCTCGGTTGTCAAAATTTTAGGCTAATTCCCAGTCAGTGGCCACCCTTGAAAGGTCATTAGGTTGCGAGAAAGTGGAAGGTGATATCAATATTTCTATTTTCCTTATACGAAAACGCTGCAAATAGGGTTGTTTCGTAATTTTAGATACCACATTAACACAATTATTTACAAACTTCTCGGATGGGATCCCGGTTTTTAAATTTATGTAAGTTTAGAAATGATCAAATATCTAATGCTTCGTCTCTAGTCCACTTAATCTGACTTACGAAACAACCTCATTCCCAGTTCCAATCATATTGATTAATCTCACCAAAAATTCGAAGAGAAAAATTCCCAAAGGCACGAAGAACTTTCTTTAAAGGTATCTCCCAAATAAGGCACTATAAGAATCCAACAGCTGAGTGTCTTGGATCACACAAATTTACACTATTTCACAGTCAATGACTGTCACAACAGAACACTTTTGGTTACTCACAATATCGGTTCTTCGACGAAGGCACGTAATGGCAATCTCGTTTCAGAAATGGCACTCGCGGAGTCTCTCGGTTTTACCCGAGACTCGGAAGAAAGGTCCACGGCAGATCTATTACCTCAGAGAAGGTCACGGTCTCTTGGGAGGTAAGTAACGTAATTCGATTATCGATTCGATCGCCTCGAAAAGGTCAATGGCGGCACGCACTCGAACGCCGGCGGCGCTACCGATACAAAAGTCACGCGGACACTCTGTGTATTCGCCTTAATCGGCGATGGCCTCGCCTCGGGAACTGACCTACGACGAATCGTTCACCTCCTTCGTGGCGTGCTAGTGCGAATGACCCTTCATTCACGACATGCACGGAACTAAGCGGTACTGGGTGCTCAAAAAAAGAAAGAGCCAAAAAAAGACAACCAGAAACAGTTGTCACGACCCTCACGAACAAGTCAATTGATGGACAACCAAAGGGCCGGAACGGTGCACAGAAAATAATTAACTACTCCCGGTCACGTTGAAAGAAGAATGTATCACTGATCAATTGTTTTGATGACAATTTTGTTGTCTTCACCCTCATCCACTGGGTGTAGGACCACTTGAGGGAAGAAACTGGGACCGGAAGTCGTAGACCGATTAGAGGCACGTGGTTATCACGGACGAAAGGACAGACCATCCACGCGATGACGAGGAGGACTGGCAACAGACAGCGGGACGGATGTGAACGTGCAGTCGTGCGGTTGCGACGGCAATGCCCCCGTGTCGGAGGTTTGAGAGCCGCAGTCGCCGGTCGGAAACCCCAAGGTTCCCCTACCACCAGGTCGCCGTGCCCGCACCCCCACCAGACAAGAGCGGCGCGCCATCTTCAGCAGCACGGAACCGGTGCCCCGGTGCCTCCACCGCCGCCGCCACCGTCCTGTCACATCCTCGAGAATAGGGAAGCGCGAGGGATCGAACGGTTCTCCGCGACAAAAGACAACATGACGAGTCATCTGGGCCCTCTCGTCTCGAGCGGGAACTGTTGATTCACAGAAGAAGGGTCTTTTTCTGATGGAGTAGATCGGACGAGGATTTTTCTGATGTGTAAACATGTTAGGCTGCATTGTGGAGGGTAAAGCATGAACTCTTAATAATCACAGAGAAACCAGATAATTATTTTTATTTATCTCATTAATATTAAAATATTCAAATGTAGATGGTATTTTAAAAATGGCCGTGTCTAGGTTCACCGAAATCCGATGAGCGTAGAATAAATATTTTCGATGAGCTCAGGAGATATGGAATAGGGTGGCTAGGATCACCGAAATTCGGAGAGCATAGTCCAAATATTTTCGGTGAGCTTAGACGCCGCAGACACTTCGTTTAGAAATAGGTAAAGTTTGAAAATTTTTAAGTAAAATTTGACACATTTTCTTTTATTAATAAATTTGTTCTAAAAATATCTGAATAAATTATGGGGGAGTACACCCCCCTCCCAATTTGATCGTTTTCCGGAAAAAGAAATTTCATATTTTTCTCAAACGGTCAGCATTAACCCCCTGCCACCGATATTTTGAAATTAGTATGAGGTTTTAAATGGGAATAATTCAGTTTTCGAAAAAATGTGCCCGGGAAATGCCCCAAAAGATGCGAAATAGCAATTTTATGTAAAATTCATGCTAAAGGTTGTATTTCTTGAAATTCTTTCAACATTAGTTATTTTAATTCGATAAGTGACATATTTCCAAGTATTTTAAAACTAATTTCAAATTGTTTAAACAATGACTACTTGTTTAAACAATTTCCATTTGTTTACACAATGTTTTACCTTGTAAATCGCAAAAATTGATATTTGTCTGAAATTAATGACACAATTAACGAATGCTGAGCGTAATATATTTTTTAAAGATGGTTGGCAATTTTTTAAACAATTTTAATTTGTTTAAACAATTGTTTCCCCTGTAAATCTTAATAAGTTACTACTTTCTGGAATTAATAACGCAGTTAATGAATTCTAAGAGTGATATTTTGTGTGAAAGACAGTTTGTAATTATTTAAACAATTTTAATTTGTTTGAACCATTTGTTCACCTATAAATCTTGAAAAGTTAATACTTTCTGGAATTAATAACGCAGTTAATGAAGACTAAGAGTGATATTTTTTGCGGAAGACATTTTGCAATTCTTTAAATAATTAGTAATTATTCACTTGCGCCTTTTTATATAGGAATGGTGGAGAAAATTCTAGTTTTTCGGATCTCTTACACCAGGGCTCACCACTTTTAGCAGGTGCTGACTGACACGACAAGTGCATGACTGCCACCAATTTTTTCTGTCATTTTTTTCTTCGGTTTCCAGGAATCCTGGAAAGGGTTACGGTCGTTACGGTCACATCTCGTTGTGGCTCATTGTTCACACCGAAGGGTCTGATTTTTTTTCTACTTGAATTCATAATACATTTCGTTTTTTCATTTCCAACTATAATTTACCGTGAAGGATTAGGGACCAGTCGAACAACAAGATTTGTGAGGGCCTGTTCTCGGGCCTATTGGACCTAGTCTCGCGACTGCCACTGGCAGCATTTGCAGTCACTGACTGCCTTTTGGTGAGCCCTGTCTTACACTATGTCGATTATTATTCAGTATATTCTTATCTCAGAACTTATAAGCTAATTTTTAACAATAATAATTTTTTTTAACAATTGTTTTTCACTTACGTTATGGATATTTATTGTTTAGACTTCGTTTAGAAATTATAAATAAAAAAGTACCAAAAATTTCTGGTGATGCACCTGTCTCAAACTTTAAATAAAAAATTTTAATTTCTAAATATAATAACCATTTTTTTAATATTTGAGATTCACAGATATTACTTACATTGAGTTGAAAAGGATAATAATCAAGAAGAGGGTTCAATATATTAGAGTTAAGGATTTCAAATAACACTTTAAAGCCTTTCAAAATTTATCTAGTCACGCGGCACTGTTATTTTAGGATAAAACTCGAAAATAACTATATTCGAATTATTCATAATGCGGGCTAAAATGGTTAATTTTATACTTACGAAGTTAGTATATGAAACATTGATTTATCAACATTGATTCCAACTCGAAAATTCTTCGATCAATTAAAAAAAAAATTATTATATTTATTTCAAAGTTTTAAGTTTGTGGATTGTCCACCTTCAAATAAAATATTGATTCTAAGTTGTGAAGAAAAATGTAGACCTCGACATATAAAGAATTAAAGATACATAGAAAAAGGCTCGGCTCCTCCTCCATTCAAAAAAATTCTTATGTAATTTATGGGCGGAATATTTACTTCAAACAGTTATCGAATATCGATATTTTGTTCAATTTAAAAAATTATACATACTATTCAAATAACTTTGCTTTTTGCTTTTTGCACTTTGCTTCCCGTTAGCAAATTTATTTGCTTCCTCATAGAGAAAGCATTTGTGGTTCTTTAAATAATAGACAAACTAAAGTTTTCATTGTAATCAATTTAAGAACACAAATTTGCAAAAATTACAAAATAATACAAAAAATTTTTTAAATACAATGACAAATCAGACAAATCAAATTTTGTATTTAAAATGGTAATTTTTCGAGCTGGAAAAGGGAAGAGGGAAATGCGATGGCACCCTATCCCTTTGTCAGATTTATGCTAAGTTAATTTCAATAAAATATATCAATATTATAGGTCAATTTATTCGTCACGAACCAAGCAATCTTTTATGGTCTTGTATCAACTTTGAATTATGTTAGTGACGAAAGTTTTACTATAAAAAACCGTGTTTTTAAATATAATGCATTACCACAATTTTCCTACTCTTTAATAAAATGTATCAATATTATAGGTCAATCGATTTGTCTCGAATCAACACATCTTTTACATTCTCGTATCAACTTTAAATTATGAGAATGAAAACATTTTTACTATAAAAATCGATTTTAAATATAATATAAATGACGATAACATCCTTTCTCTTTAATAAAATGTATTAATATTACAGGTCAATCGATTCGTCTCGAACCAAGGAATCTTTTCCGTTCATGCATCAATTTTGAGTTATGTTTGTGAAAAAATGTTGGCCATAAAAACCCGTGTTTTCAAATATTATGCATTACTATGGCTTCCTTACTCTTCAATAAAATATATCAATATTATAGTTCAATCGATTCGTCTCGAACCAAGGAATCTTTTATATTCTTGCATCAACTTTGAATTATCTTAATGGAAAAAGTTTTACTATAAAAAGCCGATTTTTGAAATATTCTTAAGTTCTAAAAAAAATGAAATAAATATTTTTATAAATCCTTAGGTCAGTTGCAAGATATTAGTGGTGAAAATAAGCCCTTTAAATTTCATCGATTTATCTGCAACCGTTTTCAAGTTACATTGTAGTAGACATTTTTAAATTGAGGAAGGTTTAATCAAAAGAATTTAACATTTTTGGAAAATGTTACCATAACAAAGC
>CAKNWU010257430.1:0-10077 GCA_932072015.1 Andricus quercustozae | reverse complement strand
ATATATATATATATATATATATATATATATGCTAGAGGCTTGTGTGATATTACATGCGTCATTTCTAATTATTTTATATATCAATCCGCTGTTAATTCTGTAGATTTCGGGATAGACATATGACATTTACACACAGACAAATAATTCAAATAGATTACATTTGGCAACCTATAAATTAATTTAATATAATATGCTTGATGTATCATAAGACATGCCGGAGCATGTTACGTCATCAGTTATTTGTATATTCACGGATGAACATTTATAGCTTGGAAATGCACCTAATATAGAAGCGAATCTTAATTAAACATTGAACCATCTAAAATTTACTTTAATTATGAATTTCGCTTGTACTCTTTTTATCAGACTTCGGAATGTAACAATATTCTACTTAAGTTTGACACATTTCTGTATTGGAATGAATGTGTTAAATGATATACGACGAAACATGCTATAGTTAAACCATTAGTTATGAATGAAGCTGTCACGAGATTTAATTGCCCTAAACGTAGGGTATTACACTGTTAGAAATATATTGAAAATTCAACCACTTTTCAACCACTTTTGTGGTTGAAATCTCGTTCAGCCACGGAGTTGAAATAAAATTCAACCAAATGTAGTTGAAAATTCAACAAGACGTTTGTGTATACACAATGCGCCCTCATACTTCTGTCCAGGCCAGACCCCAACGAGACAATGTCCCACGAGGAGATATTTCGTACGTTTGTATTAATAAAGGAGATATAATATTCAGGAAAAGAAGAAAACAAAAGGTACGTTGGATTAATATTATCATAATGGGAAAATTTCATTCAGACTATTGGTACTAACTGCTGTATATTTTTTTAGGTTATGTTTACAAAAACGAGTGTTGAAAAGTTTGATTGGGCGCGCAACTCATTATGTTAATATTATTCCAACAGACCTTTTGTTTTTCTTCTTTAAAGCTGCTTATTTTCCTGAATATTATATGCACTTTGTTAATCTCTTGGATGACACGACACAAACGTACGAAATAACCCACTAATTCCTTATCAGAATTCTTTCGGTACAGTTAGTGAATTTCAAAGCACAGTATTTTTCAGGAATCTTCATGGGTTTTCTTTAAGATTTTTGAAAAATTATAATTGCCTTGAAATTCACTAATTGTGCCGAAAAAAATTTTTTTTCGTTACTGAAATTTCAATTACATGTGGTTGCAATTTCAACTGCATGGTTGAAATTTCAATTACATGTGTGGTTGATATTTCATTTACAAGTGGTTGAAATTTCAACCACAGTAGTTGTATAAAACTTCAACCACATGTGGTTGAAAATTCAACCAGATATTTCTAACAGTGTATACACTGATTTTTATGTGATATATGAAATCTTGATAAAAATAATCTTCCTTCCTTTCTTTTTATCTCTACTGCAAAGAAAGCCTTTCGCTTTGAATTGAAATTTTTTAACATCAGCAAAAGAGTTAATATACTTAATTCAGAAAAAATATGATACTATTTAAAAAGGATTCTCTTTAGCTTTTTTGCTTATTATTTGTTCAGTACTAAAAAGCCAAAGAAAAGTTGAAAAATTTAGGCAAAATTTACAACTTTTTAACAATATTCTAAGAAAAGATAGTTATAAATGAAAATAAATTATTTAAACAATAATTTTTGTTAACCTTGTTTAATTATTACCTCGCTCTAAGTGAAAAGTTAAAACCAAATTAGTAATTTTAAATAAAACTATTATATAGTCACAATTATTTTTATAATATGTATTATAATTTTGTAATGTATAATTAATTGTTTTTAAACAATGAGTTTTATTAACTTCAATTAATTATACCTTCGCTCTCACTGAAAAGTTGAATACAAGTTTGAAAAATTCAGAAAAACCCGTAACTTTATATCTCTATTCTAAGAGAAAATTGCTATAAACAATAATAAATTGTTCAAACAATTCTTTTAAACATTTGATTACCATTAAAAAAAAATGTATGAGAATAAAATTTTTCTTTTTTTACTTGTGGGAAAATTTATAGTTTATAAATTTAGGAAAGAACCTAATAAATACGACATCTTCCAGACTAATAGTTAACATTTATTTAAAGACTACTTGAAAGACGATAAATAGTCCAGCAACAAAATGATTACTTTCATGAAGTACCACAACATTTTTTTAAGCTTTTTTGATAGAGATAATGGTTTTTGTTTTAAACGTGGAAAATGCCATAAGAGATAGCATAAAAGATTCCCTAAACATTCCTAAAATATTTTAATGGAAGGTTCGGAGAATTCCGCAAAATGTTCCTGGAAGGTTCCAGGAAGTTGGAAAATGTCTTCTTATCCAGGAAGGTTCCAAGGAAAATTCCGCGAAAAATGTTCCAGGAGGGTTCCTGGACGTAGGTGAATATTCTCGTCTCTAGGAATTTTTCCAAGGAAAATTCTGGGAATTTTCATTAAAAAATTTGGCTTTATATTAACTAATTTTATATTATGCGAAATTTTTTTACAAACATTCCACAAAGGTTCTCGGAAGTAGGCAATTGTCCGCTCATCAAGGAAGATTCCAAAAGAAGTTTCCGCGAAAAATGTTCCAGGCAGGTTCCTGGAAGTAGGTAAATGTCCGCGTACCCAGGAAGGTTCTAAGGAACATTCTGCGAAAAAATGTTCCAGGCTAATTCCCCGAAGTATGTAAATGTCCACGTATCCAGGAAGTTTCCGAGGAACAATCCGCGAAAAATGTTCCAGGAAGCTTCCGGGGATTTTCATAAGAAATTTTCGCATTATATTATTATTAATAGATGGTATTGCGATGGTATGCGTCTGAGTAAATAATTACTTAAAAATAACGTAAAAAGAAAAAGAGGACATACTTCAGACCAAGTAAAAAGACCTTAATGATGTTAAGAAGATCCTTGAATAATTCAACGTTTCGAGAGTCAAATGCTCTTCTCATCAGGAACAGGAATCCAAGTCAATTATAAGTCCTTAGAAAAATTGGAAAAAACCAAAATGTCGAAGTCAATCAAAAATGCATGCTCTTAAATTCCATCAAGAGTGTTCTGTGAAGAAAATAATTAAATTTTAAATGAAGAGAAAGAAAAAAACTATTTTTTATACATAACGAAACATATACGATACAAAAGCAAGGTTGAGAAAAATTAAGAATTGTAATTATTTACCTAAAGTTTTAATATTTTAACTGTTTGACATATCAAAAAGTAATGACGTCCAGTATCACGGATACATTAAAAAATCTTTGAAAAAATTACTTTATTTTAAATTTAAAAAGGAAGATAGAACGAACGTTCTGCTCCATTAGGCGTATTTTCTTCAACCATCAACTAACTTCAGTTCCTTGAGAAGATATTAAGAAGATATTACAAAAATAAAGTTCTGTCCCTTGCATTTGGTCCATTATTTTCCCCTCAGAACATAACGAAGTGAAGTTAGCTTTTGGTGGAAGCGAAAATACCTAATAGTATGGGTTATCATCAAGTGAAGGAAGGTAAGGGCATGAGGTAATAGAATCATAAGTACTGTAACATAGTAAGTCAAATATTCCTTAAATTTTAGTTAAAAAAATATATACATATTTTGTAATTTTGTTTTAAGAAGTCTAAGTAACAAATTATTGGTAGAGCCAATAATTATTATCACATTAACGACTACTAAAATTGTACAATAATGATGACATTGGATCTTAAATTAAAGAATCGAGTATTACGTTTTCTTAATGGACTAAAATTATTTAGATCAGATATTATATTTAAACAATTATCACCCTCATTCTTAATAAAACAAATTTCCTCTACAAGTCTTTTAAACTCATTCAGTTCAGGGTTTAACACCAATACATCTTCCCAGTCAAATTGATGACCAGTTTGAACATGATGTTTTGCAATAACCTTATGGTTCTTAGGATTGTGTCTAAAATTATCGTGATGTTCTTCAGTTCTAGTGGAAAGTAATCTACCAGTCTCAACTACGTAGCATTTATCACAATTTAAACAAACAATTTTATATACTACATTACTAAGCTAAAAATGTTAAGAGAATCTTTACCTAGTTTTATGAACTTATCAAGTTTAAAATAAATCCTAAATGTTCTTTTAAAATTGAATTCACTGAAAATTATTTTAACTTCAAAAGACAAAATCCATGAAAAGGTATAGAAACAATACGTTTAAAATCTAAATTATCATCTAGAAGTGAATTAATTTGTTGTGGTAGAATATCTGTAAGGTTTTTTATTTTATAATCAATGTGTGTTTGAACAAAGTCTTTTGGATAATTATTAAGTAACAAAATATTTTTTATAAAATCAATATTAGAGTTGTGAAAAGATTCATGTATAAATATAATTCATCTCGCAATTGACGCTTTTTTCTGTTTTCTTTGCATAGTTGTCGAGAAAAATTTTTAAATAATATTTAAATAATATTATTAGTAAGCATGCGTAGCATGCTTACATCTGTTTTGCGTAATATTTTTAAATTCTGAGAAAAATCATACTATTTCAGTAGGGTAGGGGCTAATGAAATTTTATGGATTTGAAACTGCACTTTCATTTTTAACTCAACAAAAAAATCTTAAATTTGTAACACGGTTTTAACCATTCTGATTTCGCCGCTATCATCCGTATTTCTGGAAAGTGCACGCCTCTACCCAGGTCAAAAATCCTTCAAATTTTTATTAGATTTAGGCATCCGACATACACCATATGAAGGAAAAAGATAAGAATGACGGAATATTGGAAATTTATTATGACGTAAAAAAATTAATCTCATTTGTTTTACGGTTAGCATATAATACTTGTGCGAAATTAAGGATTAATTATTATTGCACATAAAATTTTGACCTAAAATTTTAACTTCCATTACATTTTTGTAAGATATGCAGAAAAAATGTTGTGGCGCATAGGAGGGCATTTGATGTGATTCTGGAAGGGCTGCAGAAAGTTTTACAATTAAACGATATATCTGCAAAAAGGATTTTCGCGCATATCACCATAATTAAAAAAAATGCCTCTGTTTCCGTTTTTTAAACTTTAATATCACCTTAAGATATCTTATAATCTTTATCTCTGCGGAAAAACAGGCTTTATAATTATATCAATAATTTTGTTTGTATTGTTTCTTTACACAGTTTTTTGCATGCAAGAGTAGGTCAATTTTGAAAGTAGGTCATTTAAGTTTATTGTAACATGGTAAAAAAATCTCTAATGCTTTAAAAAGAATATTCAGGACAATATTGAACACAATTCGAAGACGTTTTATCGAGGTATGGAAAGGAATAAATGTGAAAGATAAGAAAAACTGATTTCGTGCATTATAACCAATGACATGACTTTCAAATTAAGTTGATAAATAATTAAGTGTACTATTCATTGTTAACAATGCCGAATGCAATGTTAACAATGCAATACCAATACCAAATATTCCAGAGTGGCAAATGCGCGAACAACTTTTTTTCATTTATTTTGTGAACCATAAACAGGCAATGGCAAATAACTGGTTCATCCAGTACAATTTTTATACAATATAACTTATTTGTATCTTATCTTTGTAATTCAATAGTGTTCTCTTATCCATTAAATCAATATAATGTATCGCACAATTTTCTTTTCTATGAACCATGGATCAGTTATTTCCGTTTTTTAACATGATAATCTTTTATAGTTTGTACAAATTCGCAAATCGTCTGATTGTCTCTAATGTCTTTCGGTAGATTGTTAAAAGCGGTAATACTACAGTTGATAGGTGATATTTGCGCTGTTCCAGTTATGTGAAATTTGTTCCTTAATTTGCCAGCAAATCTAGTGGTGTGATTATATACATTGTTCCCTATTTCGAATTTATAATCAGTTTTTATAAGATTATTTATCATTCTGTATATCATTTTCGCTCTTTTAATATTCCGAAGAGTACGTAAATCTGGAATCTCTGTTGTTTGATATAATTCCATGGTGACCATCTATTTTGGAAAATTGTAAAATGTT
The DNA here is from genome assembly GCA_932072015.1 of Andricus quercustozae. Lineage (NCBI taxonomy): Eukaryota > Metazoa > Arthropoda > Insecta > Hymenoptera > Cynipidae > Andricus > Andricus quercustozae. The sequence continues at coordinate 4,089 of CAKNWU010257430.1, read as the reverse complement.
TTAAGTATTTTATCTTGAAGTCATTGTATTTTATCTAGCAGATATTCGGAGGCAGAAGCCCAGTTTGTGATCGTATACCTAATATGAGATTCTATAAAAGCATGGTAAATCATTTTCGTATTTTTTTCATTTAATAACTTTTTAAATCTTCTAAAAACACCAGACCAGGGAAGTATTTTTTTCATAACGTGTTAAATATGCCGTTTCCAAGTTCATTTATAGTTAACTTATTGTATTTTAACCAGTCACAATATACTATCAAGTCCTTATTTATTCCTTCTTCCAATGTTTTGCTATCCTTATTATTATAAACAAAAACAGTATCATCTACTAACATAAATATTTTTGGTAACAACCTGACCTCAGCTAGACTCTTAACATATATTAAATATAGTAGTGGGCCAAGGACTGATCCCTGAGGTACCCCCATAGTTATATTGACTTTCCTACTTTTTGTGTTATTGGCACATACATATTGTTTCTTGTCGCTTAAATATGACTGACTGTATCAAATGCCTTTTTTAAATCAATGAATATTTCTGCAGCAATTCCTTTGCTATCTATTTTCTTTGTGATGTCTTCAATAATGTCCGTCATAACACCCTGTGTATTAGACCCTTTATGAAAACCATATTGCATTGTACTGATTCCCTTGTTCTTGTTAATATAGTTCATTAATCTTATCTTAATTGCTTTCTCATAAATTTTCGATAAGTTGCTTGATAACGAAATCGGCCTATTACCCACATTATCTCTAGATCCGCTTTTGTATATAGAAATCACTTTACTTATTTTCAGGATTTCAGAAAAAGTACCTTTCTCAAGATCAGTATTTATGATCTGTAGTAAGTGATTTTTTATAGCAGGATAGAATATAAGCAGTTCACAAACAGTAATGCCATCGTCGCCTGCTGCTGCCCGCTTATTTAAAGTACCTACTATTTTATCCAGTTCAGCAATAGTAATTAGCTCGTATTTAGTTCATTCTAAGTTCATTTTTATTTGGGGCATCTCTTTACCCTCACTCTCTATACTTTCCTGTAGTTTTTCACCAATTTCCTGATAAATTTTTGATTTCATTGTCTTTTGGATTTTGTGGACTATTCTTTAAAATTGTGTTTATAGCTATCCAGGTTTTTCTATGGTTATTTTGTGCTTTCGCAACCATTGTGCCAGCCTCAGTTGTTGATATTTTCCTAATTTCGTATGTTACTTTATTTGTAAGTTTTTTAAATTTATTTTTAATAAACTTATTTGTCAGATTAAGTTGTTGTTTGACGTACAATTTGCTTCTTTCTTTCATAAGTTTTTTCAAATGGATGGGAAGTGTGAGAGAAAGCTGGCAGTCATATTTTCTGATGACTGTACCCTCATTAAAGTAGTTTTGAATATAAGTTGAAAATGTTAGTTGGGTTTGAAACCGAGAATGCATCTATAAAATCTAACTGGTTAAACTTGCAGATCAAAAATTTTAAATATCTGCAACTGTAATAAGGAACACTTAAAATAGCTAAAAATTAAATACATTATTACAAAAATGGTATTCCTTCCTGCAATTATTTTAAAACTTTATATGTATGGATCAAAAAGTAAGCAATCGTATGGTCTGTCTATTTTTTTTATTATTTATGTACTGTTGATGGACCTTTAAAAGGTTAATTATAATCTAGGAACATTGAATAAACTTTAAGAGACCTGTTCCAATCTTATTATACACTAAAATAATTTTAAACTCGCCAATGCAGGGTGGAGGCTACCATTCTGTCTCAAACGCCATTCCTCAATATTTAATACATGTATAGCGATCAATTAAGTAATCAATTTATAATAAATCATTTCATTTTTATCGTATGGTTTTACATGGATGGGAGTATGAATTTGACCATTCAAAAACTGGAATATTGAAAAATAAAGCTTTAAAAAGTGATAAATCTGATATCCAAATCATTCATATTCAAACAAATTGTAAATCATCAAATTTTTAAACGTGGTAAATTTGGATGCTTTCAATTTTGAACATTTAGAGTTGAGTCGGCATAGATATAATTGGATCAAGAGCGATATTTCTATTCAAAATTATGTTTAAAGTATAATAAGAATAAGATATTCCTGCACAAGGATTTTCGGTTCTTTGTGCTATTATATGTCAAAGCGTAAATAACAATGCCAAATAACAAAATAAAAAATTAAAAATAAAATACACGCAAAAATATGTTTTGTTGATACAACGTTAACCCTCAGTAATAAATTATTTTTTTAAATTTGCGCCATGCGTCTTTACTTACTCTTCATATAAAATACTTATTTCTGGCAGATGATAAAAACTTTATCACGATCAACGAACATTTCATTGTGTCAAATATTAATATAAATAAGAGATAAAATAAATAAGAGAATTTTGTCAACAGCTTCGCTAACGACTAGAAGGTGTTTCAGTAAATATAGGACAGAGGCTAAAATACTATGGCATGTGCACTTTCTAATTATTTTATACATTTATAGCGACGGAATTAATCATTAATTATTTTAGTTTATGATATTTGTTTTTCATAATTCTGGAGTCCCGTGGTTTGAATGCTCAAAAATAAAGAAAGATTTACGGAATGTAAAATAAATTAAAATAACTTCCATTTTTCAAGAGAATGATTATTATTATTATAGATTGGAACGCATTATAGAGCACGTTACGTCATCAGATGATCTACTACGAAAGAAAATAGCAACAAATGAATTTAAATAAAAGATTTTTTGATAATAAAAACCGAGAAAAAAATATTTTATTGAAAATATTAGATTTTTTTACTTAATGTGTTAACCAGAAGCAGGCAATGCCAGATAACTGGTTCGTCCAGTATATATTTTATACAGAATCGCTTATTTTAATCTTATTATCGTAATGGTATAATCTGCGCTTAACCAGTATGATATAAACCAATGTAATCTATCGCAAAATTTCGCATCCTACGGACCACCAGGTATTATAAGAGTATCAATAAATTTTTTCATGGTTCTCTTTTACAAATGTTGTAAAAGTTTAGAAATGTTCTAAAACCGTTTTGAAATTATACTTTAGGTTTGATTAATTGTATGTTCTCAAAATGCCCAATTTTTATAGTAACTATTTCTAATTGCAATAAATACAACACCAAAATTAAATTATTGAAAATTAAGGCTTAAAAAATTGGAAATCAAGAATTTCTATGATATGAGCAAAATATGATACATATTTGCGTTTTCCTATTATTTAAAGCCAGTTGGAGGGGTGTGCTAATGCCTGGAGCTCCTACTCTATTTAAGCTATTCCAAATTTAGACTAATTCGAGAAAACTTGATAACACCGAAAAACCCAGGCTATCAAAATGTTGCAAAAAGTGGACAACTAAATTAAGTGACGAATAAAAACTAACCATTGTGCAAAGCTTTGATATCATTTCCGAGCTCAATTGAATACTTCGACATTTTAAGCCTAAGATAAACCCTTTCGAATGAAAAAAACCAGAGGGCCATTTTTGAAGATGGAACTGATAAAAGTAGCTTTTCAAGAAACACGCATCTAAAGTAGGCGAATCATAATTGAGGCGGTTTTCACCTCCAAAAACTCGATTAGGGCAGATAAGAAAAAACACGTGTCGCTTAGTTATTCAAGTACTACAACATATGTGAGAACGAAGAAAATATGTTTGTATGTTTGGATGGAGCATCGCTAAGATGTATCCTGATCTTGTATCGGAAAGAGCTAAGAAAATTATTAATTTGAACTAATGAGACAGTTTGTTTATATGTATGTCAATACGGGTGTACACTACTGTGTCTACTAATTAATATTGGAATGAAAATCAAAATTTCTTTGCAATTGGTAATTTCTCGTTTACCTTCTTCACGCATTGCACTTGTGCTGGTAAAAACCAAGGGTTTGAACCTGTCTTATCTTCTCTGGAAAGAATTTTGGCCATTCTTGATCTCACAGAAAACACTTGGGATTTAGGACTCGAATGTGAAGACGGTTCCGAGAGCTGGAAACGACAATACGGACCGGAGAACACGGAATGCCCTAGCCTCTTGACAAATAGATATGTACGCGAAGTGCTT
>CAKNWU010257423.1:0-10270 GCA_932072015.1 Andricus quercustozae | reverse complement strand
AGTTTTTCATCAAACAGTGACGCTTCGCCTCTTAAAGTCGAAAAACTACCCCTATGAGGGGGTAGAAAATACGTCATAAACAAGAATGTGTATACAATATTTTTGAATTATTTTTTCCCCACAGATAGAATCAATTAGTCCCAATGTATAATAAGTACGTTAATTCTACTTACTTAGCACCATTTCAAGCCATAAAAACCATAAAACTACCCCTACAAGGGGGTAGAAAGTACTTCATGACCGAGAACGAGGATAAAATATTTTATACTTTTTTTTTCTTCTTTAGATATGGTCACGCTAGTGCCAATCTATAATAACTTCGTAAATTATTCTTACTTAACACCATTTTAACCCCCAGAATCCCGAAAACTACCCCTATCAGGGGTTGGAATCTACACCGGTACTATAAAAGTAGGTAGAATAGTTTTCAATCATTTTTGATCAAACAGTGACGCTTCGACTCTTGAAAATCTAAAAACTACCACTACAATGAGTTATTGGGTTATGGGTTATATAACCCTATATTGTGAAGGTGAGTGCATACACATGTACAAACACAAAAACATACAGCCAAATATGGACGCACCTTCACTATATAGGGTTATATAACCTATTACCCAATAACTCATTGTAGGGGTAGTTTTTCGATTTTCAAGAGTTGAAGCGTCACTGAGTAAGTATAATTGAGGTACATATTATACTGTTATGATGAAAAAATATTAGACACTATTTCACCTACTTTCATGGTACTGGTGTAGTTTTCACCCCCTGATAGTGGTAGTTCTTCGGTTTTTATGGGTTGAAATGGTGCCAAGTCAGTAGAATTAACGTAGTTATTAAAAATTGACACTAAATGATTCTATCTATAGGGAAAAAAGATAATTCAATAATATTTTATACACATTCTTGTTTATGACGTATTTTCCACACCTTCATAGGGGTAGTTTTTCGATTTTCAAGAGTCGAAGCGTCACTGTTTGATGAAAAACTATTGAAAACTATTCTACCTACTTTTATAGTACCGGTGTACATTCCACCCCCTGATAGGGGTAGTTTTAGGGTTTTTAGGGGTTGAAATGGTGCTATGTAAGAAGAATTAACGTAGAGACTATCCGTTAATATACCAACGCGATCTTACCTACATAAAAACATAGTTAAAAGCTATTTCAATCACGTTCTTATGCATGAAGTACTTTTCGCTCCCAATTAGGATTAGTTTTTCAATTTTTCAGTGTTAAAAGGGGTTGAAAAGGTAAACTAATGACAAATCCGGTTACAGCATGCATTGCAGATTCTTTTCAGCTTTGTTGCATCAATTTATCTTCTTTCCTTCAAAAACTACGTTGGTCGCAAAAAAGGTGCGGATTTTGGGGTCCCTCTTTGGAGATAATCTTTTGCGCATGCGCGATATTTTATTACGATATATCGGTCACTATCGATATTTCTTTTTAATATCGATATTTTTTGAGTATCGATATTGTCTTTTCGATACTATCGATATCTGAGATATCGATATTTTTGTTTCGATGTCCCATCTCTAGGTTGGGGAGCTTCATGTGAAAGTGTCAGTACCCACGGATTCTGGACAGAATCGGAAAAATCGTTACATATAAACCATTGGGAATTAATAGCGGCCTTTTTGCATCACAATGTTTTGCGGCAGAGTTGCATCAATGAGAGATTTTATTAAGAGTTGAAAATACCACTGATGTGGCTTATATAAATAAGTTGGGAGGAATAAGATACCCAGAACTTAATAGATTGGCAAGACAATTTTTGCAGTGGTGTGAAGAAAGAAAACTTTGGGTCTTTGCATCTTATATAACTTCAAAAGATAACGTAGAAGTGGATTTAGAAATACGAAGAGTTCAGGCCGACACAGAGTGGGAATTGTCTGACTATACTACTAGAAGAAACACAAAATCAACAAAATGTTCATAAAAGATAGATCCATAACAATTTCTAAAGAAAATTAATCAGGAACGAGCAACGGGTGTTTTTGCTGTACCATTATGGACAGCACAGCCGTATTTTTCTGTTTTTAAATCAATGTTAGTTGATACGGTCATTATCTTCAACCTTACCACCCGTTATCACACAAGCTTACGTTGATGGCCGGGTTCAGTGGCATGCTGGTTCTATGTTAAAACAGTATAACAGCGTATTAAAAAATTGGTGGTCTTTTTGCGAAGAAAAGGAGTATGATCCGGTCGATGCAAATATAGTCCAGATTTTGGAATATTTCACCAAGAGATTAAATGAAGGTGCCCCGTATGGTTCTCTAAATTCTGCTCGCGCAGCAATTTCCCTTATTTCTTCTGTGAATATTGCAAATAACAAGGTTGTAAGTCGTTTTTTAAAGGCATTTTTAAATTAAGACCTAAATATGATAAAACTTGGGATATTCAAGTGGTTTTGAAAAATGTGGCCAAATTAGAACCCCTATCATCCCTCAATATGAAAAAAATGAAGAGAAGGACTTGCAATTCTCTTAGAAATTGCTAGTGCTCATACGGTTCAACCCCTTTCACTAATTGATATTGATAATATACAAATCTCATATTTCGGTGTTGATATACGAATTTCATAACTTATTAAAATTTCCAGACTAGGCTCTGCTCTGCCACCATTTTGTTTACCCTTCTTTGCAGAAAGACCCGAGGTTTGCGTAGCTAGTTTTCTTATACACTACTTGAAAATCACAAAAGAAATTAGAGGAGATATTACGAGACTGTTCCATACGGTTAAAAAGCCACACAAAGCTGCTTCTTCGCAGACAATTAGTAGATGGCTAAGAGCTGTTATGAAATGGTGTGGTATCGGAGAGAAATTCACTGGCCACAGTACGAGACACGCGGCATGATCCACTGCTCTTAAATGGGGTGTAGATGTTAGTATTAATAAAAGAACCGCGGGCTGGTCGCAAACTTCAATGACTTTTGCTAAATTTTATAATCCACCAATAAAGGCCAATAAGAAAAGTTCTGCTAAAACACTTTTTGGACCAATTATCGTTTATAATGAGTTATAGGTTATTAATACGAAAAGAATAAATAAGCAAGAAAGGTTTGGACCTTATTTTTTCTAGTATAAGCTCTAAACATCTACATTTGTAATCTCGGGAACGAGGTTTGTAATATAATTGATCGATTAAACGAACTTACCTGAAGTGAAGTTCTATCGAAATTATATGTAAAGCTTCGTTCGAGATGATTAGAGTCTCACCCTATGAATATACAAATACAATTGAGAATACTGGAAAAAAATAACTAACCCGATTTCATACCCTGACAATGTTTATTTATTTAAAATATTAAGGTTTAAACTGTATAAAGTGAGGTGGGAGCGGGTTGGACAAACTTAGGAAATTTTGTTTTCCTTCTAGACTCTCTAAAGTGTAGCGCCATTTTTTTGTAAAGTAGCAGAACAACATTTGTAAACATCTCGTACGAAGTTTTATATAATATTATTATTATTTACTGGGTTGACACCACAAGAGCCCCTGACGCTTAGGTTATCCCGTTGAGTCCCCTTGTAGGCCTAAGCGTAACCCTAAAGCTCTCTCCATACGGCGAGGACCGCAGCCACGCTATTGGCCGATATTTCTGACTCACTGATGTAGTTACTGCCCGTGACTATTAGACGTTTCTCCGCAATCGCCGGGCAGTGACAAAGCATATGAATAGCTGTCTCATTATCCTTTCCGTACAGACGAAAGAGGGGGCTCTCTGCCAGCCCTATCTTATTTCTGTGATAGCCGAGGTTTCCATGCCCAATAAACATTTCTGTTAGGATTTTGACTTCGTTCCTCCTGAGTTTGAATGTTTCCTTCGCTCGGTTTTAGTTTAACTTTAAACCCGTGAGCATTTTGGACTGACTGCAGCCAGTGGCCATTCTCCACTATTTCTGATGGTCTTCGGTCAGTCAAACGTTGATTTCCTCAGTGACTAACCTACTAGAAATGCCTACAAATTGTTCGGGACCAGGGAAGTTTTCTCTTGCTGCTAGTTTTACTAGCCTCTCCGAGATCTCATTGTCTTTGATGCCACTGTCCCTTATGAAAAAGAAGTATTGGTAAGTATTGGATCCAGTACTTTTTTCCCGAAAAAGTATTGGATTTCCAATACTCATTCGCGAAAAAAGTATTAGATCCAATACTTACCAATACTTCTTTTTCATATGGGGTGTCCAGGGATCCAAAGTAGAGTCACTCGGTTTGCTGTCGCTAGATTGTTCAATGCCTCAAAGCACTCCTATACTAGTAGTGACATGGTCGCTGTTACATTCAGGGACATTATAGAAGTTCTTCTGTCTGAACAGATACGGATGTTTCTTTTGTTGTCATACTCCTGTGCCTTGTAGACGCACTAAAGAACTACCATAATCTCATATTGTAGGACTGTGGCGTAGGACCCCATTGGGATTGTGAAAGCAATTCCACTTCTTCTACGATACACACCGGGTCCCCTGATTCTTTCCAGTAGAGACTTCACAGTGGACAGTTCAACCCCACATAAGTGTCTCCAGTTTCAAGTCCCAGATTTGACTCCTCTATAGAGCCGTAGGGTCGCTACTATCTTGTTGGACTTGTTTTCCAGGTGCTCGTACCATAACCGCTTCTTATCTAGGATGACTCCTAGATATTTAGTTCGACCTTTGACTTAAAATTCTTGTCCTCGCAATTTCAGTGTACTCGTGGTACCACACTTATACCGTCTGGTGAATACAACCGCGTCCGTCTTACTCGGATTGACCGATAATCCAGTCTTCTTGCACCTGGAATCCACTATATCCAGTGCTTGCTGATTTACCTTCAGCTAAATTCGTTTAATAGATCAATTAAATGCGCAAAAACATATTAGGATACAGGGTTATTAACGAAGCACAATAAAAAATAATTAATTTCTTCAGCTGCCACTTTCTTAATAACTTAACAGAATTAATTCCTGCACTTTTGGAAGTTCTAACTTGTTTCACCTGTAAACCGGTACCGGAAAATTATTGTTGGGACTCTAATGACTGTATCAGTTACACTTGCCGATCGCAAGCGACACAAAAAGGGTAGAAAAAGTAATTGCTAATAGCCAATTATGTAATTATTTAAAAAAATTATTTCTTATATCGTGACATTATTTGAATTTTTTACTATCTCAAGCTTCAGCAGGGCTCTCTATCACAGTTTGGAGCTGAGATTGTATCCTTCTCTATAATTTACTCTATAAGCTTTTCTTCACTCGTGTTTACTCATTTCTCAATAAAATAGAACAACTCAAAGTTCTCTGTCATCAAATTTGCGTGGTTGAGCGTGTTTTTCTACCTTCATATAACCGTCACTTTTTTATAATTAACCTTTGACGAACCATAAATGGAGAATATGTGCAGAGTAAAATGATGTTACCAGTAAAAATGTTTTCTCAACTTTGTTAAGGGACACCCTATGATTAGATTCTTTGTTATAAGAAAGTAATACTGCATTTTTTTAAATAATTTTCGAAAATGCTAAGAGGTCACTGCCAGATATAGAACTAACTACTAAACTAATTTTAATTACAATATTAATCATATCCATGATTTCTGTACTAGTGGGATTGTTACTAATGTTAGATTATAAATTACAAGCCCTAGGTGATAGCGATTGTATTGTTTGCCATGTTCTAGTGGTACCCGTAGGGACATCTAGATTTTCCAGGAAGTCTCTGAACGACTCTTTTTTAACTCTTCTAGGAAAGTGTTTTACGCCCTCATATATTGTTTCGTAATTCGATATATTTCCACTCGAATTGCGCTTTCTGAGAGCCTTTACGGTTCGCGTCTCTTCTCCTTTGGAGAGCCTCGGAGCTTCAAAGATCCAATCAATACATTTTTTATACAGAATGTCAACGACAGGAGAACCCTGTAACGCCTCGTTGAAATCTTTGAAAGCTGCGTCTGCCAGGTCAGAGAATCTTTCCCAGTCAACTCTCTCAATGTTTACTCTCTTTCTGAAGGGAGGCCCCTCAGAAGAGTTGCATCTGGTCGAAACTATTACCGGATAATGGTCAGATCCGAATCTGTCCCTGGTAGCCAAGACATCGACAACAGTGCCGATTGCAGGACAGACGAGAAATAGGTGAATTTTTTTGGCCTGTTTTCCCAATTGGGGAAACCAAGAGAACTCTTGAATCGAGATCAGTCGCTATAAATATGAAAATAAATATCCACTAGTTAGCTAATTTCACCTAATAATTAGAAACTAATAATTATATGTCTAAATTTCAAATTACAGGATTAAATCATGCTAATTGTCAATTCGCCATATTAGCTAAACACATGTAAAAACTTATATGTATTCTGGAGAAAGTGTTGGAGGTGTGCAGTTAGTAGGTTTAAAGTTGATCAACACGCCCAAAACAGCTCTAATTTTCTCCTAAAATCGGGAAAAACAGGACAAGTAGTAGAAAAGAGTACCCTTTCAGTGACAACAGTAACTCCCAGAAGCAGGCCGGTTTCGTTACTATTGTCATCGAAAGGGTACTTTTTTCTGCCACATGTCCCGCTATGCTGGCCACACGACCACACTGATTAAGGTCACAAATATTCAAAATGGTATTTCTTGCGTAAGAATGATTTTATCATCAATTTAATTATCGCACTGGACTCGCATTACAAAATTCCACATTTGAAGCCATTACACGGCTTCCTATATTTATTCGTTCTCAAAATAAAATTTTTGTAAATAAATCACCGTAAAAAGTAGATTATTGAAATTTCAGAATTTTGAAAATTGTATTGCATTAAAAAATGTTGAAAGAATATCTGTGACTTTTTTCAGATTTTTCCTAACGTCTACCTCTTTCTGGGAACAGGTAAAATTGGACGCTTGAAAAAAGGAGGCCGAAAACCCTTGTTTTTTGGGACGTTTTTCCCTGTAACTATTAACAACAATTTTTAGGATAAAAGTGATCATATCGTTAAATTCGGAAGACCTTAAGCTTTCAGATACTTTTCATTAGACAATTCAGAGATTTTTTTTTGAGCAAGTTGCAGTCAAAAGCAGTGAGGGGCCTCGACATTTGCCCCCGATTTAATGTCGCGACAATCTCAAGTTAATATATCATAAAGATCTTCAAATAAAAACAATCGGTAAATCTGACCCAAAGTAATACAATAATTGCTCTGAATACAAATTGATTTGAAATCAATAATTTATATAAATTGGGTTGTCCCCCTCGTAAAGAAAGGTGAGTGGAAACCTTATAATTGTTGAAAACCATTATTAAACTAGGTGGCTTGGTTCCGCCATCACTCTTGACTTACAGCGTGGGTACAGACCAAGCGGCTCGCTTCGCTCGAGACTTTGAGCGCGCCTACGGCGCGCGTCTGTCAGGTCTCGCGCTTCGCGCCAATAATGAGTTACAGGCGCTTCCCGCTCCGACATATTTAGAACTCGCGCTTCGCGCTCGGACATTTATTCTTTGCGCTCAGAATTCTTGAATGAAACTTTAGAAAAAACACCTCTTTTAGAAACACGTTTTTGTATGCATCTCCATACTCTGAATTTTCTATGTAATGAAGTATAGTTAAAGATTAAATTGTTCAAAGCTCTGCAGACTTTGATGTACGTATTCTCATCTTGACACTCACGCTTCGCGCTCGATTTTCGACAGACATTTTTAAATGTATATGTATTTTCTGAGCTACCTTTCAATAAAAAGATACAATTCTTTCTTCAGACATTCCTCCCTACCTCGCGTTGTTAAACTAAAAATATGATTTTTATTTTCATAGCATTCAATATGGCCGAACGAAATTGTAAACCCGTTCCAATATGACTGAAAACTACTATATGGTGGTTTTTCTGGTCTGTGTTTTCGAATCCAACGTCAAAATGAAGGATCGAAAATGGAGTAACAATATAGTAAAAATAAAACCGATTTTATTAAAAATCACTTCTCGGGGTACCCGAGTACCCGTGTATTAACCGAAAACTCGGGTACCCGAGTACCCGGATAATCTGTTAATACTCGGGTATCCGGGTACTCAACGAATTTTCCTGAATTTTCAAGATTTCTCATTCGACATGAACTTTCAAATGAAAAGAAAACAAAAAAATACACGCGAGTTAGTTTCATAACCTTTACTTGTGGATCAAAAGAAATCAATAGCGAAGCTGTAATATTATGACAATAAAGAAAAAAAAACATTACCTGTTTTAAGACTTAAAGAAAATGTTGCAAAACGAAGAAACAATAAAAACTGACCAGAAGGGCCCTTTCCAATTGGACTTCCACACATTATCAAAAAAGTAAATAAGAATTATTTGAATGTAAGAAAAATAAAATACGGATGATCTGCATTTGTCAAACTTCCTAATAGGGTATAAGCAGTAAATTACTTTGAATTAGAATTCGTCACTTTGGGCACTTAATTGTACTTGTGTAATAAGTGGTGGCTTATTGATGACGTGTTTTCGTAAGAAAATATGTCACCGCAAATATAATACTTTATCACAAAATAATCCCATATTCAACTTGGCCGTTGAGGCGACAGGCTGACGAATTTAATGAAGGGTTATCTGACATTTTTGATCATGATATCTTTTGTTTTACTATATTCCTGATAATCGAGAATTTCCAGGGTACCCGGGTATTACCCGACTGACCGGGTATCCGGGTATACGAATTTAGGTGATTACCGAGATGCGCAGGTGCCCGAGTAATATTCGTGCTCTCGGCCACCCACCCGAGTACTCGGGCTACCAGGTATTGGCAAAGTCAGAGCTCTATTTTTCAGGTCGCTGATTTTAAATCTAAAGTCTAAATTTAAAAAACTACACTGAATTTGACATTTTTCCTTATGATTTTGATTATTACTTACCAGTTACAAATTATGTGGCTGAGATATTTGATGTGCTATTATTATTAGTCGCTTAATTAGATTGGAACTTTATAAGATTGTGAAAAAAGCAAATGAAATTGATATTTCAACCTATTTTACTTACTGTTTATTTTATTAATTTACATATCAAATGAAAAAATTATCTTATTTACAAAATTTTTCGACAAGCTTCTTTAATACCTTACTTTACTTTAAAAAAATGATCCTTTCAGTAATTTTGCTAGAAAATATTAAAAATTAAATTCTGAATAACTAACGCTTATTTATACGTTTTAAGACAAACATTAATTTATTTTCACTTACCCGCTTTAAAAAAAATGGTTGCACATTAGATGAAATGTCTTGATTTTTAAAGAATTTCAAGCGGCTTTCTATCAGTATCAATGAGATCTTAGGGTCTGCAAGGTATATTGTTCGATTAAATACATCAAATACTGTTGTGTCGTAAATGACATGTCATATTTCTCCGATAGTGTTTGTGCCAAGATTCGTTTGCATCTTCTGAGTAATAGATAATGGGAAAAGGAAATCGTCTTGCAATCTCACAATTATATTTAAGCAGCTTATGCAATGTGGGACTGATTCAGGCCCACGGATGTAATTAATAATGTAAGCAATATGTTTCCTAGCAGAATGCCTCAAGCTTATCTAATTTAGGAGTTTTTTGCATTTAAAAGCCGACGATATTGAAGCAATATTACTGACTAATTTAACATCAATTTCAAAATTTAGCTTTAGCAAATACATCTGAATTTTGAAAACATCGTCTGCAACATTGCCAGTGTTTGCAGTTGCATATCCCTGTAATACTTGATGCACTCGAACTCCTAGGTTTTCATATAAATTCTTCTGGACAATACTGTTTCGCTCTTGAAATTGTACTGAAAAACACAAATGGATATGATTTCACCAAAATTCGAAAATTTAACGAATTGTAGCTAAAAAATACTCAATTGGGAACTCACATTTTACATGTTGTCGCATGTCCCACAGTTGAACTGTGATGCGGTATGATACGCGAAGAAAATGTTCAAACGCTTTTCTTTCGGCGTGTAGGACCGTAAACCAACCTTAAGCGATGATTTTTCAGAATCAAAAGTCTCTACTAAATTACTAAAACCGTGTTCAGTTCGGTAACACATGGAACACCTGCTACTATCTTGGTTACCCAAAATCGTATGAGCGCACTTACCTTCGAAAAAAAATCTGAGACACATTAAATTTTACTTTTACAGCTTTTCCGTTAAATATTTTAATTTTATGTGGTAAAAAATTGTTTATTTCATTGTTCAAGCGGTTACATTCATTAATAGTCGCTACATTGTCCTCTTTTCCCAACTCTAAGCTTAGAGGTCCATAAAACCGAACACTCTGTTTTTTGCCCATTTTAGCA
>CAKNWU010257422.1:0-17005 GCA_932072015.1 Andricus quercustozae | reverse complement strand
TCCAAGCTTAGCAAGCCTCTACCCCCTTTATCTCGAGGTAGGTTTATTCGAGGTACGGAAGATCTAGGCTGATGACTTCGATGGATTGTCATCATCTTGGGTGTGCTTCGGTCAAGTTGCTTCAACTCATCGATGTTCCATTTTACTGCGCCAAATGTGTAGAGCAGTATAGGAGCGGCCAGCATATTGGTCGCCTGGATCTTATTCTTTCCAGATAATTCGGAAGCCCACATTTTTCTGAGAATTTGGCGATACCTTTTTACAAGGGCCGTTTATAACACACGCACATCTTGTGTTTCCGCTTGCGGTATTCCAAAATATGTATATGTGACGTGCGACGAAGAAAGGGGGCTTACTCTGAAAAGTGAGATTGTTCAGGGCGAGCGGTCGAAGTCGACCGGATAGTCGCGACTTTTAGGAGTGAGGGAAGACTCACGAAATCTTCCCTCTCCACTTACTATACATTCTCACCCATATAGCGGCGTGGCTCACGGACGGGGTATAGATGAGACGCGTAGATGCAGTGTGGAGTGGTGGGAGGTGTTTCACGGGATCTCGAGCTCTCGAGCGAAAGCCCAATTTCTCGGGTCTAACAACTCAATTATTAGCAATAATAACGCTCGGAAATTTTTGTCGATGGTTTCATTGAAAAGAGCAACTCAAAAAGTATCGAAACGTGTAAAAACCTCGATTTCGATTTTTTTAGAGTAAACCCCCCGTTCTTCGACGCACGTCACATACGTTTCTCCATTACCAAGATGTTGAATGGTATTTCCGCCTATGAGTTGAACATCCCGATCGTCACTCGATGGTGTAGTTTCTAGTCGTCCTTGCTCTAGGTGGACGCAGGCACACTTGTCCTGTCCGAAGCTCATGCCAATCGCTTCAGAGTACCTATTCACCGCCTCCACATGGATGTTAAGATCCTCTTTCGAGGAAGCTAACAGTTTAAGATCGTCCATATATAAAATGTGGTTGACCTTATATCCTCTTCTGTTCGGCGGTCAACATAGGTATCCAGAGCTTTTGCCTCGGAGGACAATAGATAGACGCAAGAGGGAGATGCAGAAAAGTATCGGACTTAGAGAGTCTCCTTGGAAGACCCCTCTCTTATATGTGATATAGCTGGTAGTCACTTGTCTCTTGTCAGATGTTATGACAAATCTTGTCCGCCACAAGAGCATAAGATCTTTTATGCACCTCACTATTCTTGAATGTACCTCCAGGCACTCAAGGAGCTTAATAAGTAGCGCATGGTTCGTGTTATCGAATGCCTAACGGTAGTCAATCCAAACCATGAACAGATTGCGTCGATACGGAAATTATATATTTTTTTTAAAAACTTTTTCTCGGGTTAAGAAGAACCCGGGTTTCCATCATAGCCACGGACTAAGTCAAGTGACTGATGAGCTACGAATATAATTAGTTAAATGAATACGATGTATGAAATCATTTGCGATGATGTTGTAGGTACGAAATTAGGAGCATGGTGTAGTTTATAGTTCGTCTTTTACCACTGTTATGCTTACACAGCGGCCGTGAATGTTGGAGGTGACGACAGTCGCCTCTGGATGCTTTCTTAGAGCTACCATGTGTCACTCTATAGGTTTTTAGTCGCTTGCTTCCTGATGGTCCAGAAAGTTTCTTACAATGCGACAGCTGTTTAATAAAACTGCCTTCTGAGCTGCTGCCAGTACCCTATTGACTCCTAAATGTTCAAGATGTTCAGTGCATCTTGCGTGCACATTGCCTGTAGCCTAAATCATAATAGGATGAATAGATGCATGTTTCACATTCCTCCATATTGTATTTACTTCGTGCCTTAGCTCGCTATAATTGTGGATCTTGGTTGTATAGGTTGCCTGAAAATTTCGGTTAAGTGGACAAGTAATGTCGATGATGTAGACTCTTCCACCTTTTTTTCTCGCATGACGATGTCCGGCCGATTGGCTCTGATGTAATGATCCGTCTGGATAGTAACATCCCAATATAGGATGTAATCTTCGTTTTCTAAAACGGGCATTGGAATGTATCTATAGAAATGCATCCATTCTGCTAAGAGTCCTAGGTTTAGAGAAATCTGTTGATGTATAATTCTAACCATATCATTATGCATGTGCGTATATTCTCTTTGAGCCATTACGCGACAACCATCAATAATATGCTCGGTGGATTCGTTGGTATCTCCACATAATCGGCACCGGTCAACCACGTCTGGATGTAGCACGTGTTTACGATAATTTCTGGTGCTGACAACCCTGTCCTGTATCGCAATAACGAATCCTTCCATTTCTGGATACAGGACGCCCTTTCTTAGCCAAATATTGGATGCCTCACTATCCACTTCATGTTGATCTAACGTTTTGGGGTGCTCGCCGTGGATGGCTTTCTGTCTCCATTGCGTTTCTAATTCCTCTATGGTTTCTGCCCTGGTACTCAAGGCCTCCTCTGAGGACAAATTCAAGGGCGTGTATTCAAGATCAGCTTTACAGATGGTATTGTAAAGCTTAACAGCTCGCTTGCTGTTAAAATAGTCTCGCAACTGTTTAACTTGTGATTCACACAGTTTCCTGACATTTACGATGCCCCTACCCCCTCTATGTCGTGGTAGAACTACCCTTTCAATCGCCGAATTACTGTGGTGCATTCGGTGCTTCGTCATTTCTACGCAGATGATTCTGTTTAATCGTTCAAGGTCGGTTTTCGACCATTTAATGAGCCCAAAGGAGTACGTGAGGACAGGGATGGCATAGGTGTTGATTGCCCTGATCTTGTTTGCCGAGTTAAGGGAACTCTTCAAAACCAATCTGAGTCTTGTAGTGAAGGCAGTCGTTAGGTTTTTCTTAACTATCGTATGCTGAATACCCTTAGATTCGAGAATACCCGGGTATTTATATGAATCCCCCTCGACCATTGCCTCGATGTCATTCTCGAAATCGTTCTCTAGCTCTGCGGTCCCTAATTCTCCTCTGGTTAAATGCACTTTTCTACCCATGAGACATGCTATTTAGTGTTCTGTTCAATGGGTTCAACACTAAACAGAACCATAATGCACTGAAGGAGTCTCCTTGGAATATACCCGTCGTAATGCGTATTGATCTAGTTATCCTTGATTGTCCATGACCAAAATACTTGATTCTTGTACCCCAAAGCATCATCGCACGACTTAGAATGTCAATGATGCGTGGGCAAATTTTATATATTTTTAAGACTTCAAGCAAATAGTCATGTGGTACAGGAAACGCTTGCTTGTAATCAATGTATGCCATGTGCAAGTTTCTTTGATGTTTACGAGCTTGCGTCATGGCAACAGCGGCTATGGTGACTAGATCTTTACTGCCTCGCGAGTTTTTACAACATCCTTTTTGTTCTACTGTAAGGATTTCATTCTCGTCGCAGTGAGAATATACCTTATCTGCTATGATAGCTGTAAGACATTTATATATTGTTGAAAGACAGACTATCGGTCGAAAATCAGATGGATTTTGAGCATCTGGTTTTTTAGACAACCTATACGTAGTACCCTGGAACATAAAGACTGACATCAGATCTGGTTGTTCGATGATCTTCTGAAAACAATTTGCCAACGCAGGATGCACACTAGTCAGGTACTTGTACCAGAA
Source organism: Andricus quercustozae (assembly GCA_932072015.1). NCBI lineage: Eukaryota > Metazoa > Arthropoda > Insecta > Hymenoptera > Cynipidae > Andricus > Andricus quercustozae. Next base: position 13,382 of record CAKNWU010257422.1, on the reverse strand, counting down.
GTTGTGCACCATGTCCGGACCTGGAGCTTTCCAGTTGCTTGTTATTTTCAAAACGGTTGAAACATCTACAGCTGTGATGTTAGTCAGCTTCATTTCAGGGTTATTGCTAGCTCTTAACTACTCTAGTTGGAACCACGCAGAGTTTAAATTGCTTCTGTTCGTTTTCCCCCAAACACCCGACCAATAGTTGGTCACGGAATTTTTTTTTTTTTTCATACTTGTGCTCGGGTTGATAAGAACACGGTTTTCCATCATAGCCTCGGTCTAAGTCAAGTGAGATAAATCCCTTTCGGGCTAACCGAGGCTCACTCGGTTCTAGCCCGATTGTACTGTCGGGGATCAAGGAGTTCATATACGAGAAGTGAGAAAGGTAAGTTTACAAAGGGGTATAGATTTTTGGAATAATCTCGAATTCTAGTGATGTTTATTTAAATAACACTTTCGTTCCGCAGCATTGCTGCGATCCAGATTGCTGATCAATCTCTACAGCAAGCACAGAAACTGTACTAGGTAATACCTTCAAACTCTTAAAATATTTTAAAATATTTTTAAAATTGTGAAACCTCAGGTAATCATCTGAAATACCCTAAGTTCCGTACAATTTTTATAATTCTTTGAATCGCTTTATATTACTTATAAATGCCTTAAAATCCCTTGAAATCTGTTGAAATCCCTTCAAATCACTGAAAATCTTTCAAATACTTTGAAATATTGTTTACAGTAAAAATAATTAAGATATTGTTCTGAAATTTCAAATAATCTTCATTACGTAATTGATGTACGTTCCGTTACAGAATCCTTCGGTTCAGAATGATGATTCTTCAGCTTGTGATGCCATTTAAAGCTAATTGTGTTACATAATACATACGGATATCAAAAGTTTAATTAAGAGAATACTTTAGTATGTTGAAGATACATAAAATTTTCTTATATTTCAAAATTTATGTGGGCGTTCAGCAGTACACATTAGGGTAGAGGAACGTAGGTTAAAAGTAAAAAGTTTTTTTTTTCGAAAGCTTTATAGAAATATTAGAAAAGTAATTATTTCTCCTAATTAAACTTTTTATTTATGAACATTCATAACAATAATAACAAGCAAGTATTAAAACCGGACCACTAGATTTTTAAACGAGAAAAATTATTCAACGGTTTTTTAGGCCACCTTAAAATAGTACAAAAGTGAAAACGCATTGCAAAAGCAATGCAAAATGCATTAAAAGTTGTAAAGACCCCTGTTCCCTGGCGAGTCCATCCACATGCCTATACACTAACGTAACATTATACACTTTATTACACGTTAAACTTTATTCTTTTCCAATTGTGACATGTCCAAAAAAATCCATTAACTCAAAATTATTAAAAGTCAAGCGAACATCATTTGCAAAGTGAGATTTCTTATTTTGCGCATCATTCACATTGACGAGTAGGTAAGCACACAAGGAAACAACTGCTGCAGCAGCTTCTGCTGGGCAAGAGAAATATATCGAGATATATATTTTATATCTGGTCAGACCTGGCATGCATGATTGGATTGGCATGCATGTGAATTCCGTCGTTGGTAAATTGTTGTTGAAATGTAATGCAATTTATCAATCTTTTCTTCGATTAAAATACATGTTTTTAGTATCCGAATATATTTTCTTTTTGTAAATAACGAATACTTACACCTAATACTCACCAATAATACTCACAATAATACTGACCTCTAATACTCATCCTTAATACTCATCAGGAATACTCGCGAGCATTGACTTCACGAAATTGGTATTGGAATTCGTATACTCATGCCAATACTCATTTGAGTATATGATTTTTTGAATACTTAATTTGCGTAAGGTTATAAAGCGTTGAGCCGTAATAAATTTCTTTTTATTTTGTTATCAGTATTTTTCAGGAGCACCTAATTTAATTTCCACCATGCGGCATTAATCCTCGACTCATTTTCCTGAATCCGCCCCTCTCTGCGCTGGGTTAATCGTGCGAACTCGGTATTCAATAATGGGCTAAAAGTAAATTCAAGTTTATTTGAAAAAATTTCAGGACCCATTAATTCGTTGGGGTCAACTATTTGGCAAACGACTTGGCGCCCTTCAGGCATAATTCTAAACTAAAAATTTACTCGGATAGGCCTAACATTTCTTGCATTAAATACGTACTACACGCGGAAAAAAGAATTTTATATTTGACTGAAAACCAAGTTAAATCTACTGATCTTCCAAGTACGTATGTGGACAACACGGCAGTTCAGTAAATTTTACAATTATAGGCAACTGAATATGACTATCATTTCTGGTTACCAGTGCCAATTCTCAAGTGGTGCTGACATGCGGATCAGTAGATTTTACCGATCCAGTCGCTATTCTGCACTGTTCCTCGATGCTGTAATTACGAATGATCATGTCACTTTTACGGACAATATAAACAGATCTAACTTATGTTAACGATATAGACTATAGTTTAGACGGCACTATAAATTCTAAAAAATATTGCTAAAAAATAATTAATAAATAAACACACGGTTAATTCATAGATATAAGTTCCGATATACTTATAATTAAGGGCATGTGATACATAAACAATGATCGATTTTAGCAGTGTTAGGTTCCCCCGGCTTTTTTCCTACAATAATAAAGATTTTGCCTTAAAAATTAGGGGAATGATAGCGAACATGCTAACGGACGTCCCCGAACTCTTCTGTTCTGGAATAATAAAAGAAAATTCAATTTGCTAAATTTGATTAATATGTGTGTATTTTGAGGTTATGTGTGTTGCAATTCTCCCCGCAGCTTTACTTCCAAACTGCACAATATTTTGGTCGAAAACTTGGGACAAGTAATAAAACATAGTAACTAATGTCCCGGAACTAAGATTGTTTGTAGGCAATCCAAAAAATATATTTCATAAATAATTTAATGTATGCTCGTTATTACGCTCTCTATGCCACTCGGTACAACAGATACCGACATTATCGGAATGACAGAGACTTGACAACCGGTCCTAACCTCCAAATAGTGCATATACAGAAAAATTTTATTTTTGTAGAATATATTTTTCTGCTATTATCCCTTAAAAAAAGAGTTCGGAGACGTCCGTTATTCTATTTTATAGCATCTCCGAATTCAGTTTTTAAAAATTTTAAGTTTTGTGGACAAACCCCCGGGGGAACTGAACCCGATTAAGTATCACATGCCCTGAATCGGTATTTGTCAGTCACATCGCTTATAATACAATTAAAATTTCGCACGCAACGGGGAGGATTCGAACGCATAAACCTAACCACGCAAGTGGACTATCTTAACCACTACACTATTATACGAGTTGCGATGTATAAAATAATCCCGAAATGCATTTTTAACTGAGGTGGCGACCTCGGTAACGACTTCTGAATACGCGTGCATGCCATCGCGCGCACAAGAAAAAAGCTCTCGCATTTACCTCATATCCATAAAAGTCAGCCGAAACAGTCGCGGAACACAAACACGTCTTGCTCCAATAAACTCTTCTTGCTCCAATAAACTCTCAACTGTACGCGATCTGTGAATAAGATGTGCCATCCAAAATTGTGTTACTTATTACAAAAACCCCTTCATTGCTAAGTGGGAATATGGAGTAATGTGACGACTGTCACAGAAATGTCAAAAATAAATGTTTTTTAGGTGATGCCATGAGGTAATGCAATCCATCCATTGCTGATGGCGTCATTAATTCATCCGGTGGTCCGCGTGGATCGGATCCGTAGCATGTACTGATCCTTCTGTATTGTTCACTACACCACTATTGTAATCTCGGTTCAGTGCATTTTTCATATCTTACAGTATTTAATACTAGGGAATAGAGGTTTGATTTACTAAAGGATTACCGTTAAATTCACCTGAACATCACCGTGACATTTGCGAAATGCTAAGTGATTTTCAGATTTTCACACCCTCATTAAGAGCAGCTTTTACTGTTACGGTTACAAGAAACACTTTAAATTTCTTGATAAGTAAATATAAGATTTCTTTTTTCTGCGTGTAGAAAAACAAGGTGATTTATATTGTGAGTTGGAATAAACCTGAAGGTTATTTGCATAATGATAAGGCTGCCTTATCGGAAACTATTCAATATATATAGCAGTGAAAATGAGCCAAATTTAACAGTCAGCATTTACGAAATCTATCTAGAAATGATGAAGTTGCTTATTAGCACTCGGCTCCTCCTCATAATCGCAGGTATCCTTAATTTTTGTGGTGAGTGTATCCATAATATAATATACATTTTATTGTGAATAACAAAAATAAAATATTCCCTGAATTAAAAATGTTGAAATTATAAGCTGAAATTCGAGATACTCAATTTTATGAAACTTTTTCAAATTAAATCTTTAGTTAGACTAAGAGATCCAAATCGAACTATTGATTCTCTCTTGATTGTGCAACATTCTTCATTTTCGAGGACTTCAAAGAATCAAAAGAGGTGTATTAAGCCATTAAAATCAATGAAATTTTGATCCTCTATTGATGCTTCTCTCCTCCAGATATTTTCGTTCCTGCATCTTGGAGAATCAAAAGAGTATCAATGAAGATTCTCCGCACGTCCTCTATGATTCTTCATTTTTAAAGGTATATGATTCATAATTGCATCCTGAATTACCGACCGTTTTTTACTATTTATATTTAGTGGCTTGATTAAGAGAGAAATGTTATTATAATATCGAGATTTTGGGAAATAATAAGAAATATATGTATCAAGATATCGATGTCTGATGTGTCAAATTTTCTTCTGAAAAAATTGGTTTCAAAAAATTGTCATTCTCAAATAAAAATCTTAACGTACACCTATGCTGTGATTTATTCCTCACGACTTCGCACAATTTCATAATTATATTTGCAATTCTGTCTTAATCAACCCGCTAGATATGAATAATAAAATAACTGTCGTTTACTCATGACGTCATACTCTGAAGTGCCAAGATGGAAAGGGAGAACTAATCCCCAGTGCACTCAATACGAGGACACATATTATTTATTAACAAAGTAGGCGCCGAGCGTATACAAGGAAGGGTTTCGTAGCTTCAGGTGCTTATATTTTTGATGCTATGTCAATTTTGGAAGCTATGTCCATATAGGGTCCTTGGTCAATTGTGAGTCATATGTGAATGGTGGACCCTATATCAGTTTTAGACCATATGTGTACATTAGGCCACATGTCTGCAGTAGGCCCTATGTCTATTTTGGGCCCTATACGACCTTTGGGTCCTATTTCAGTTTTGGGCCATATGCAATCTTGAGTGGTATGACGTACAGACAGGCGCACACCCGACCGAAACTATGAGGGTTTCTGCCCGGGGCTACGAAACCCTAGAAGCTGAATTTAGCATACAAAAATTGTTTTGTTTTTTCTATTAAAGAAACTGTATATAATACTTAAAACTATTAGGAAAAATTTTTTAGTTTATAAATCTATGAAAGCATTAGTCCAGCTAACAATATCAACTGAATAAATTGATGTTATATGATGTTGATCCACTGCCAGATGAAAATGCATCTTAGAAGGTGGGATAGGTGGACTACGTTAATCTTTGTTTCTAGATATTCGAAACCTGCAAAATATGATTGTGTCTCCAAATTTTGGATTGTCAGCAGAGAAGCCTGTGCGCCATATTATCGATGCATATCAGCTGACGCAAGTGATTCAGTTTGAGAAGACTGAACAGTTGTCAAGGTTGATTTTGATCTAGTACCAGTTGAATTCAGAATATACTATATACTTTCAAATAAAAATAAATTTAAAAGATTTGCTTGAATACAAAAATCGAATAAACTGTAATACTTGGTATTCCTTGTACATTTTTCTGGAGGCAATCATTAACACTCTTTTTTCCCCTCTTCCGCACTCCATTGCAAAATTGTTGGTTTCAACCACCTTTGACATGATTATATATTTTTTACACTTAGTGTATTCGAACACTAAATACGCATTCTCTCTATTTTGGTTCTTATGTAGTTTATTCACTTATTTCTTTGTTTAAACTACATAGGTTTTGTACGCCTATTTGAAATCTCTGAAACTATGAAGACCTAAACATAGTTTTTTTTCCAAATCTACCAAACCTCCCTTATAGCACGGAACGTTCCAGGAACGTGCCTGGAACGTCCCGCGTTATCGTTATTGTTATTTTTAATAACAAATATCTCATAAACCGTAAGAGATAGGTAAAATGGATGTCATTTTTGAATTTTGAATACCGCGTCAACAATGAGGAAACTTAAATGGTGGTCGAATTTATATAACAAAGATAGGATACGATATTATTTATAACAAATGGATGATTTCAGACATTTCTCGAAATACAGTCATGATTTTAGTCCATATTAGATTTTGAATAAAGAATCATGAAATTTATGATAACTTATTACAAATTATCAAAAATAAAAAAATAAAATTTGGGGAATTTTTGGTAATTTACGGTATCTTTAGAAGTGATTTATGGCAACTTTCCATACATTTCCAAAAATATATTTTAAAAAATGTCTATAAATTTTCGGTCATTTACGTTAATTTCACAGGTCGATATGGTGACATTCCATAAATTACCCAATCTTCATTTTTTTTTAATTTCCATACATTTCCGAAAATTTATGGAAATTTTCTGTCATTTATGGAAATTTTATCGGTAAATATGGGAAGTAACCATAAGTTACCCAATATTCATTTTTTGTATATTTCATAAATTTCCGGAAATTTATGAAATTTGTCGGTCGTTTATGGTAATTTTACCTGAAAATATGGTAAATTACCATAAATTACCCAATATTCATTTTTAAAAATTTCCAGAAATTTCCAGAAATTTTTGAAAAAATTTCGTCATTTATGGTAATTTTACGGGTAAATATGGTAAATTACCCAAAATTCTTTTTTAAACATTTCCGGAAATTCATGGCAATTTTCGGTAATTCATGGTAATTTATGGTACTTTTACAAGTCAATATGTTAACTTACCCTAAATTACCCAAAAATCCATTTGAAAAAATTTCCATAAATTTCCGGAAATTTATAAAATTTTCGGTAATTTAAGGTAATTTGATCAGTTACATATGGTAAATTTCCATAAATAACCGCAAAATTCTATTATCTGCAACCAAAGTTTCCTCACAGTTTTTACGGTGAATGGGCTGATAATAGTAAAATGCGAGCTCATAGACATGTAATTTTCATTGTTCACCTCTGGCGTCACTTTTCAGTCCCTAGGGAGTAAAAAGTAGAGCTTTAGCCCCACTTCATAGGCGTCGAAAAGGGCTGAAATCATGCATGTGTTATAAAAAAGTTATTTTCGAGGAACTTAGGTGTTCACACCGTACTTATGAAAGAAAGATAAAGAGGTCGCACATATGAGCGAAAGAAGCACGAAGTCTTATCTCTTCTGCTAACATGTTAACATAGGTGAACTATTTATCTTTTCTTTTTATAAGTACGGTTTTAACGCCAACTAATTTATGCCCAGAACAATAGCGTGATTAAGTAAAGTGCCAAGATAATCAAAAGTGAACTAAAAGCAATGAATACGTTCTGTCAGAGTTCTGGCTTGCTGCTTCCAGCTTTCAGCGCAGTTTAGCGAGATTCATTTTTAAGTAAATTACCAAAAAAGACTAATTTTTTAACAAAATACATAATTTTTCACCAAATAGTTGAATTTTCTACGAAGAAGATTAATTTTCCACCAAAAAGACGCATTTCCAACAAATTATATCAATGTTAAACCAAATAGTTGAATTTCTAAATTTAAAATAAATCAATTTTTACCCATGAATGGAATATTTTAATTTCCAATAAAAAAAACGAATCTTCTACAAAAAAGTTGAATTTTCTATCAAATTGTTGAATTTTCTACCAAACTGTTGAATTTTCAAGATAAAAAGATGAATTTTCTACACGAAACAGTTGACGTTTCTGCTCAAAAATATGAAATTGAAAAAAGTTTATTTTAAAACAAATAGATAAATTTTCAGTTGAAAAATAAATAAATGTCACCCAAAAAAGTGAAATCTAAAAAAAGTAATAAAATTTTCAACCAAAGAGCTGAATTTTCAACTAAAATTATGAGTCTTCAGCCAAAAAAAATGAATTTTTGTTAAGATAGTTCAACTTTCAACATACGAGTTTAATTTGTAATCTAAAAAGATGAATTTTTCAACCGAAATTGTACCTATGCGTTTTCAGTTTTCTTTGTGATTTGAAGTAGAGCGGATGTCTGTACTTTTACGTCGAAAACTATCCTCCTATATTAACAGAAATCTGTTTTTGAATTTTCCCTCGTTTGCTTTCGTTTCTTACATGATTAAATTCCTTTAAAATTAAAAAGTGTTACTATATTCAACGTGTTTGTGAATATTGTGTTTGTGGAATTACAAAGCGATTAACTTTGCCACAGTTACCTAGTCTTCTGCAACGACAGGAACGAACACAATGATAGAGGGAGCTGATAGGCTGATAGAGAGAAAACGAGAGAGATGCTGCATGACATAGTAATACTAAGTGGAGGCATGAATTCTTGTTTACCAAACATTTAATACCAAAGTTTTAATTTTAATTTTATTAATAAACAAAAAAAATAAATATCTGGCACTGTCAGGAACCCCTGCCTTAATGCTAGTACCTAAATTCTTCTAAACAATTAGGATAAGTGTGTTTCCAAATATGTACGCGGACAGTAAAAGCTATCTTTTGAAATCGTGTGCTCTTATAGAATCCCCAATAAAATTTGTTTAATTTTCAATGCATCGATTTATAATTACTCAGTGTTTAATTTTGAGATTAATATTTAATCGATTTAAAATCACAAATCTTTGCGAGTATTTAATGAAATGACGATAACAATACTACAATTGCTTAAACAATTTTCTTTTTACAGAATTAAATGCTTCGGGAATTTACGGAGAAGGTTCATCCCAGCCACATGGTGACCTATATCCTCAAATGCCTGGCCCACATACTTATCCACCCGATACAAATTCTGGCGAACCAACTACAGTTATGGCATATAAGGACAGTCGGATTGGGTTGTGGCTAGATGATACCAGAACACAATTACGCGGAGTTGCTCGTCTAACAGATCATCTGAGTGAAAATTATATTCCTAGTGGCACATATCGGAAAAGTCATAATTTTGTCACCCGAGCTGTAATTAAAGATCACGTGAGATTTGTGGTATACATAGAAGATGGCAAAGTTTTGGGAGCTAAGCTTCCACCTCAGCATCTCCCCGAGTCACGACATCGACCGTCAGGTAAATGAATGTGGGGCAACATTTTTAGTATACCTAGAACCTAAGTTAATAGCAAAATTCTGCTGGAAGCTGAGCTTGCACCTAGGATGGAATAATTAATTACGCCAAGATTAATTTATGCACAACATAAACATAATATATGAAAATTAAATGCTATATTTGGTCTGATCTTTGCATTCGCTTCACACTTTTTATTTATTGACTGTGTGCGTGACACATCCAGCTACATTCTATGTTTTAGTGACAATATAGTGTACATTAGGGTGGTCCAAATTTATACCTGTACAAATACGACTTTCGGTTTTTTGGTGATAACCCCCCCCCCCCCTTATTTTGTTCGTTTTCCGGAAAAAGAAATTCCGTAATTTTTGTTTCAACATTAACCCGTGCCCCCGGGCTTTTGAAATTAACATGGGGTTTTAAATGGCAAAAGCTCGATTTTCAAAAAAATTGAAAAAAGAAGTACTTGTTATAAACTTTTTGTGAGTTTCAGTATAATTTCCAACCAATAACTTTTAATTTTGACACTCCGAATCTACTTTCATTGTGCCCAGAAAATGCCATAAAAAATGCAGAAAAGCCGTTTTCTATCAAATTCTTGCAAAAGATGGTATTTTTTGAAATTTTTTTAACATGAATATATATTTTAAATAATTTTAATTGTTAAAACAATTATTAGGCGCATAACTTAATTTTTACCTTTTTTACAAAAAAATATGTTATATTATGGAATATATAAAGATCAGATCAATCCTCGAAATAATAGGGAGTTTTTGCATATCGTTCCGTAGCTTACGGTAAACGCTAAAGTCACGTGATGACGTTTCTGCGCATGCCCTGCGAGTTTAGCGTTACGGTTTTCCGCTATCCGACGTACTTTAGCGTATCATTTAGCGTTTACCGTAAGCTACGGAACGATATGCAAAAACTCCCTATTGTCTATTGTTTTCGATGAAATTGCGCCACCTATTAGGTAACTTAGGGATGCCATCGCGAAAGAAACTTGGTGTCTTTGAGCCGATAAAGGCGTCGACGAATTTTCGAACATCGTCCAGAGTTTGAAATCGCCTATCTGCCAAAGCGTGTTGCATTGAACGGAACAGGTGATAATCGGATGGGGCCAAGTCTGGCGAATATGCCGCGTGCGGCATATTCTTCACTTTTCTTCACTATTCTTCACTTTTCTCGCTTTAAAAAGGGAAAAATTATTTAAACAAGTCAAAATTGTTTAAATAATAACCAAATATGTTAAACAAGAGCTACCAATCTTGACATTCATCAACTTTGTATAATTCATCCCGAAAGATAATAACTTTTGAAGATTTACAGGGGGGAAATTGTTTAAACAAATAATATTAGGTGTATAACGTAATTTTTACCTTTTTTAAAAAAAAACATTTTGTATTATAAAATATACAAAAACCAGATCAATCTTCAAAATATTGTCCATTGTATTCGATGACCTTGCGTTACCTATCAAGTAACTTATGGATGCCATCGCGAAAGACATGCAGTCTTCGAGCCGAGAAAGTCATCGACGAATTTTTGAACATCGTGCAGAGTTTGGAATCGCCTATCTGCTAAAGCGTGTTGCATTGACCGGAACAGGTGATAATCGGATGAAGCCAAGTCTGGTGAATATGCCGCGTGTGGGAGAACTTCAGAAACAAAGTTTAAAATGGTTTGCTGAGTCGCGCAAGCAACATGAGGTCGAGTGTTGTCATGGACACCTTAACTTTTCGGCTTCCTTTCCCAGTAGATGGCCTTGGGTTATGAAGGTTACTCTATTATGAGCTTTTGGAAACAGGCCAATCAGTGACTGCAGAACGCTACAGCCGACAATTAAACAAGTTGAACGACGTACTTGATGAGAAAAGGCCATTTACTGGGCAAGGAAGCCGAAAAGTTTTGCTGCTCCATGACAACGCTCGACCTCATGTTGCTCGCGCGACTCAGCAAACCATTTTAAACTTGGGTTGTGAAGTTCTCCCACACGCGGCATATTCACCAGACTTGGCCCCATCCGATTATCACCTGTTTCGGTCAATGCAACACGCTTTGGCAGATAGGCGATTCCAAACTCTGCACGATGTTCAAAAATTCGTCGATGACTTTATCGGCTCGAAGACTGCATGTATTTCGCGATGGCATCCATAAGTTACTTGATAGGTAACGCAATGTCATCGAATACAATGGACAATATTTTGAAGATTGATCTGGTTTTTGTATATTTTATAATACAAAATGTTTTTTTTTTTTAAGGTAAAAATTACGTTATACACCTAATATTAGTTGTAGAAACAATTTTTCCCCCCTGTAAATCTTCAAAAGTTATTATCTTTCGGGATGAATTATACAAAGTTGATGAATGTCAAGAGTGGTAGCTTTTGTTTAACATATTTGGTAATTATTTAAACAATTTTTACTTGTTTAAATAATTTTTCCCTTTTTAAAGCGAGAAAAGTTATTATTTTCTGGAATTAATGACACAATTAACGGATATTGACAATAATATTTTTTCTAAAGGATATTCAGCAATTTTATAAAAAAATTTAATTTGTTTAAACAATGTTTTTTCTGTAAATCGTGAAACGTTATTCTTTTTTTGCAATTAATGGCATAATTAACGAATGTTTTTATGCTTAAGGCCATGTAACGAGTATAACAGCTTACAGAATTCGAATATAACCTCAAAATTAAAAAAATCCAAACATGCAATATGGATTTGCATGTAATCCATGAAACTTACAGTTTCGTAATATTTTTGAGGTTATAAAATTCAAATTTAACCACAAAATCTGCAAAAATGAAATCACCGTGTTCTGCAGCACGGTCGGTATGTTTTTCAATTGGTAATTAAACAATTTTTTTCCACAATTATAAATAGTTTGGACTCAAGCCGCCTTCCTTCGAGCCTTCTAATTAGCGTGCTAAAATTTCAAAACGATATCTCGGTGCGTGTGGACGTAAGTTTACATTGGAGAGTATCGATAATAAATTTTTTTTTCAAAATTTCCACCCAAAAAGAGTAGAGCCGTAAACTTTAGTGTCTCCTCTTACATTTCCCAAACTTTCAGCGCGATATCTTATTTATTTTGGACGTAAGTTTACATTGAAAAATTGAGGACTAGCTTGGTCACGTGACCCACTCGTTACATGGCCTTAAGATATTTTGAAATTATTTAAACAACTATTAATTATTCACTTGTGCCTGTTCATAGGAAAGGTGGAGAAAAGTCTACATTTTTCGAATCTCTCACACTGTGTCGCTTAATATTCAGTATTTCCTTATCTCAGAACGTACACCCTATATTGTTTAAACAATAATATTTTACTTAAAAAATTACAATCAACTGCTCTAAGTAAAGTATAGTGTTTTATTCTTAAAATCACCCCCGTATATAATTGGAATCTGCGAACTGTAAGCATATATAGTTTTTTTTCTTTAAATCAACCCCGTAGATAATTAGAATCTGTGAACTGAAAATAATTTGCATATAGATATCTCCTAAACTATATATATAGTTAAAAGTTTGTCATAAGGACAACCGCAGGATTTCGCTGGGAGCAGGTGCTAATCTGAAAAATTGCACCCGCTCTCAGCGAAATCGCGGTAAAATTTCAGCTGCAACCACGTCTCACGACCGTGAGATAGGTGGTTACAGTCTGCGACGAATTCAATACGATGATCCGGCAAAAGTCTCGTGCACCCTGAGGACACGGAGCGACCCAAGGACGACCGCCTTCTGCATTTTCCCCGCAAGTGTCTTGGCATTTTCTTGACACGCAGGGATGCTTTTCAGGCTATTAACCAGTGAAACCTTGGCACCTCCAAGAGCGCCGATGATCAAGACGATTAGCTTAACGGAATATTCCGGGTATAGCCGTCGCAACTCCCTTAAAAGTTCTTTATACCTCTCTTTCTTTTCATTCTCCTTGGCTATGATGTTTTTGTCAGCTGGTGCCGAAAATTCGATAACGAACATGGTTCGTTTCTCGAAGTCAAGAAGGACTATGTCAGGCCTCGAGTGCGCAATAGAAACAATTGTCGAGAATATGAAGTTCCAGTATATCCGACACTTCTCATTCTCGACAATTGATTCTATTTCCCTAGGAG
>CAKNWU010257396.1:0-13561 GCA_932072015.1 Andricus quercustozae | reverse complement strand
ATTGAAGCAAATAAATATATGAAAAACATATGCTATTAGTTCTTGCCATATTTATTCACCTAGAAATCCTAGAAATCTAGTAGTATCTTTTGCAATGAAATCAACTGGTAAAATGTCCTCTGAATGAAATATTCAAAAATGCGATTTTCTCACATTTTTCGAAAAATTTGTAGGGTGTTGAATTTCCACAAAATTGTTTTCCATAAACTAAAAATTGCAAAAAAATAAATAAATTCTGGCTAAATATGTGGAAAAATACATATTTTGCTAGCGATGAATAAATAAAGTTTACGTGCTTTTGAATTTGCACGAACAATTATTTTCTGGGTGCAAAGCACCCTTAACTTTTATTTTGTTTTTCAAACTTAAAGTAATCGTTGCGTACCAAACGATTAGAAAAATTCTTCACAAAATGAAATAAGAAATGTGATTTGCTCAAATTTATTGAAAAATTTTTACGGGTGAAATACCCCGAAATTATTTTTCATCGCATCAAGAATTGCTAAACCATAGTAAGTTCAAGCGAAAATAAAATGCGTATGTCGATCGCGATAATTATATAAATTTTATGTTTTCTGCATTTCCACGAAAAATAATTTTCTTGGGGATAACCACCCTGAATTATATTTTATTATATTTCTCTAAAATAAAGCAGCGGTTATTATTATTTTTAATAATTGCTTTGTGTCTACTATTTACTTAGTGAGATGTCAGTTAATGCAAGTTAACTTATTCAATTATTTCAACATTTTGTTATTGTTGATAACGATCTTCTCTTAGAGAAGATAGTGATTTTACAGCAGAACATTTTCAATTTTGCAAGAGTACAACATTTTAGAAAAAATTCGAATTCCAAATAATTTAAGTCGTGAAAAGATTGTAAAGAATGTAAAGCAAAATGTAGATTTTTGAAGATTTAAAAATAAAATTTGTAAGCTTTTTAAGTATTTTAAATGGTTTCTAGATGATAAGAAACTTTTTTTAAGATTACTAGGACATATAGTGAAATGATTGTTTATTTTTAGTTCAAAATTTCAACAACAAAAAATCTAGATGATTTTAAGATGATTTTTTCAATTGCACAGATTTCTAAGAAACTTTAAGGAAAAATTAGAATAATTTTCAGATATTTAGAACGTTTAAAGTCTTCAAGAAAATTAAAAAATTAGTTAAAATTTTAATATATGTTTTTATATTTCCTAAAAATGTCGAGACCATATAGAGGATTTTAAAGCAATCATTTTAATTTACATATTTAAAACAAAATCAAGGTAAAATTAAAATAAATTTTGAAGCTATTTAGAATGTCTGAAGGTTTTAGAAAGATTGAAAAATAAGGTGAAATTTAAAAATTTTGTTAAAGAATTTTAAACAAAATGTAGACTTTTCAAAATTGCGAAATAAAATGTAGAGGATCCATTTTACAATTTTGCAGAATGATAAATAATTATAGATATGAAAATATTTTGAAAATGTCGACAAACAATCTAAAAGATTTTTAAGTAATATTTTTAAATCTTAAGGATTTGTTAGAACCTTAGAAAAAACTTAAATCAGCTTATTAGATTATCCTTGAAAAAAACTATATTAGCGGTTGATAACTCTGAAAATAAATTTTCTTTTTTTTTTTGAACTTTTATAAATAATCTACCTGCAATTTTCTCTATCATATTCGTAGAAAGGGTAATTTTTCGCAGTTGGATAAGGTGGCTAAAGAATTATCTATTTTTTCGATTGGAGGCCACTGGAAACTTTTGACCTTCATTGTGACATCTAGAGGTCACTCGAACCCGTGGGTAAAAATATATCCGAACGTAAGATTTCCCGTTCTTTCAGAATCTAAGGTCAAAAAGAGGATATGTCTCGAATAAGAGAAGCTGACCTTCAAGTGACCTTGATTCTGACGTGTAGGGGTCATAGGGGCCACCGATTCGTGACCAGCTAACCGGAAAACGTATGTCGTAGCCATCATTACCTGGATATTAGCAAATCATGAGAAGCTACTAGGTTTAGAAGTTGTAATGAATGTTTTTGACCTTCATGTGTAATAAAAAATTAAAAATACCGATTTAGTAAATTTTGTCTGGGTCTCACAGACCCCCGTTTACAGCAGAAGATTGAGAAGAAAATAACTTGTTCCAGAAATGTATTATTTTTAATAATATTTAATTTCAATAATGCTAGAAAAATTGGCATTTTTCTACGAAATTTGCAACTAGTTGTCTACTTCTCTCCTAAGGTAAAGTGATGAACCATTAAAATTAACATTGTTGTTTAAATAATTTATAATTGTTTATAACTATTTTCTTTTGGATAAGTATTTCTGGTCCGACAACCCTGTCTGGAATTGCAATGACGAATCCTTTCGTTTCTGGTAATAGGACGCCATCCATCAGCAAAATATTGGAAGCCTCACTATCCACTTCGTGTTGATCTTACGTTTTGGGGTACTCGCCGTGGATGGCTTTCTGTCTTCCTTGCGTTTTCAATTCCTCTATTGTTTTTGCCCTGATATTCACGGGTTCCTTTGAGGATGAAATCAATTACGTGTAATCGTCATTTCTACATGGATGGTTCAGTTTACAATTCAAAGTCGGTGTTCAAATATTTGTAGTGCCCAGAGAAGTACGTGAGGTCAGGGGTGTTGACTGCCCTGATCTTCTTCTCTGTCGAGTTGAAAAAAAAAACACATTAGAACTAATCTAAGTATTATGTTGGGAGCAGCCATGAAGCTTTTCTCAAACATTGTATGCTGAATAGCCTTAGATTCGAGAATACTCAGCCATTACCTCGATGCAAGTCTCGTGTTTGTTCTCAAGCTCTGTGAACTGTAATAATTCTCCTCTGTTTAAATGCATTTTTCTGCATTTATCTAGTCCAAATTCCATGTGGATATCATTGAAATACTGCTTTGTGACATCGATCTCTTGCTGCAGTTTGTGCCCTGGACCAGCGTATAGCTTCAGATCATACACGTATAGAAGATGGGTCAGTTCGTGACAATCCTCATTATCATGTATTTGAAACCAATGATCCATGATGCCATGATGCCATGATGTCATGATGTTATCCTTTGCTGTCCATGATCAAAATACTGGATTCTTGTGCCCCAAAACATGATCGCACGACTTTGAAAGTGGATCATGCTTTACTGATTTTGTACACTTTTAATACTCCAAGAAAATATTCATGTGACACAAAAGAAAACGCTTGTTTTTGGTAAATATATGCTATGTACAAGTTTCTTTGATTTGCATGGGGTTGCGACATAACAGCAGCATCTATGGTGACCAAATCTTTACTGCCCTGCAAGTTTTTGCAACATGCTTTTTTTTCTTCTCTAAGGTTGTCATTCTCTTTGCAGTGATAATATACATTATGTGCAATGGTATCTGTACGGCATTCAAAATCAGTGGAAAAAAGGCTATTGATCAAAATTCAGATGGATTTCGAGCGTCTGTTTTCTAGGCTACATATACGTAGTAACTTTGAGTATACAGCCTGGTATCAGATCTGGGTGTTTAATGATCTTCTGAAAACACTTTTCCAACGCTGGATGCTCACATGGCAGGTACTCGTAACAGAAATTGTGCTCTGTATCTGAAACTGGAACCTTCGAGTTACTGACTCTTTTTAAAACCGTTCAAAAATCTGAAGCTGTGATGTTAGTCAGCTCCATTTGAGGGTGATTGCTTGCTCTTGCTTTTTCTAGTTAGAAACATACAGAGCCCAAATTGCTTCTGTTCGTTTTCCCCCAAAAACTGGACCAGTAGTTAGTCATGCCTTCTAATTAAAGAGACTTCGGTGTTTTGCTGGTTATTTTGTTTGATACTCAGTTTTCGGTAGAAGCTTCTTTTATCTGCCTAAAAGTTTTGATTTTGCTGCCTTTTTGCACAACTTTTCTTGCCCCGATGCAGTCTAGCAGCAAGAACATCAAGTCTCTGCCGTTGGGACATCCATATCCAACCTGATCTTCCATGGTGGATCTCGATCCCTTTCTTGGGCAAAGTCTGCATTTGTGAGCCAAGTTCTGTGGCCCAACGTTCCAACCGTTGCTACAGCTGCACAGTACACAAAAGTCTGTACCTCTAACGCAGTTAGTATTGCGTTCAAAATAATATCTAAAACCATGCTGTTCGGGTGTCCAATTAGTACACGCAGATACTTTGTCACATTCATCCTGGGCAGAGAATGCTTTTGTGTTGGTTCTAGATGTATGAACTCTAGTAAAGCATGACTAAAATTCCTTTCACGGTTCTGTAGGTTTTCTGGGATTTCGCTGTTTGCATCAATGTTGTGAATGTCCAAAGGAAGTTCATCAATAGTAATCTGCTTTTCCACTTCTATTTTGATTGCAGATATTTCAAGAGCCGAAAGCAATCTATTTAAAGATATTGAGCGTTTTCGGCCTGCTAGTTTCTGCTCATTTATTCTTGTGGCTAGCTCTGGGTACTTAAGTAAGAAGACTCGATGGTGTCCTCTCCTCAAGCTTTGCTCAACTTTCTCTGCCAAAAAATAAAGTTGTATAAGATCTCTGTTCATATGGTATGTCCATTTTAATCGCCTCCTTGGTTGCTGAACCTCTGCTTCTGTTCTCGGGTTCAGTGAGGCCATATCTCTCTGGAGGATGTGGTGATGCTGGATCATCATCAGGTTGCGCTAAAACATCAAGTTCCGCTGCTGGATCGCCAACCTTCTCTCCATGTGCATTCTTGCATGTGTGCATGCAGCCACAATATTTATTGCTTGGTATTCTGAGATAAGAATTATTATTTATGATGTTCTTTATTTCAACGATAAGTCTTCTTAATGAAACCTTCTATATTTTAGGATACTTCGCAGAAAGCTTTGTCCTAAAATTGTGACCTTTTCTGCTTTTGGTTTCTAACTTTACACTTTTATAGTAGAGACGCATCAAGTCCTCTTTAATTGTGGTATCCCACTTGATGGTCTCTTGCGGTATTTATTTTGAGGTGGTTGGCTGCAAATTGCTAACCACCATTTATCGCAGATGTTCTTACTGGCCAGCTGTTTGATTAGTGAGATCTGCCTGACCATCTCGCTATGGATCCCAGAGGTGGATCCGGGAGCGCTCCGACGATCCTTGTGAAGCGACAATCGTTTTAAAATCTTTAATAAACTCTCTAAGACAATAATAATTCATCTTTTTTGTTGGAAAATTCAGCTATTTGGTTGAAAATGAACTTCTTTGTTGAAATTTTAATTTGACATATAGGAAATCTTCTAAATATTTTGAATTTTTTTTCAAGAAATTTGAGTGTATCATATTTATATACACTAGAAACGAATAAACTTACAGAATAAATAGTTATTCCAAATTTTTATTTTGTATTGCAAATAACTTTTCTTCTCAAAAAGAAAAACAACACTTGCGCGTAGCGCCGGATTTTTGATGCTAGTATTTTATTTTCTACTCCAGGAATAATTCGAATCAATTATAAAGATACGTAGATGTTTCAGAAGTCCGTCCAAAATTTCTAAATATCTTTTAACTTTTCAGCCTCATTTGATTCTTTCCTAGTCTTTATTAAATTCCTGTATAATACAAAATGAATTCTTTAAAAGTGTCTAAAATCTGAAAAGTGAACACAATGTTTTATTTTTCAGAGGTTGTAGCTTAATTTAGATTAATATTCATAATTCTCTGACACGTGAAGCAAATCTAACTGATGACGCAACCTTACCTTCAAGCAATTACAGATTCATTAAATTGTGCATACATTGTAAATCTTGATTTTTTTTGCCTTCGAAGAGGAGAAAAAGAGATTAGTAAAATAGAAGTATCTCAGGAAAATAAGCTACTGAAATTTCTTGTTGAAAAATCATTCATTTTCCGCCATTTCTTCTATACTGAAAAAATGAAAAATGTTGGTACCCTCATCTTCGCTTTTGTAGTTCTCATCAGTTCTGTTGGTAAATATAAAATCTTATAATATATATTTTAATATATGTATACATACTATAAACTTTGATTTTTAATGAATATCTTACTGGCTGAAACTTGCGCTAATCAGAAATCAGTCAATTTATTTTATTCATTACCTATTCATTACATAGTTAATTTTTTACTTACAATGGTGAATTTTCCATGAAGGAGTTCAAATTTCACCACAAAGATGACTTTTTAACGAAGAAGATTCATTTTCTAAAAGTATAATAGTAAAATTTTTAAGCATACAGTTGAATCTTCAAACAAAAATATTTCATAACAATCTCATGTAAGTGATACTTTAGTTAGTTTTGAAATGTTATTCGGAAAATTTGCATTAGATATTTTTTATTTAATGAACTTTTAATTATACAAATAATTTCGTAATTCGTGGTCCCTGAAAACTTTAAACATCAAATTTATGACTCTAAATAAACTCTACGTAATTTGTCAACACAGCTTTTGTTTCCCTTATTATTATCGTGAATACAGGCACGTCAAACAAATTAAGTGTGTAAATAATTCAAACTTTTCCACTATGGAGCAATTAATTTTAATTATATTGGTATCGAGGTTTCGTAGTCTATTGACAAAATCAACAATATTACCTTTTTATTGCTTCAATAAAGCAGAAAATGTTACACAATCCTCCAAAAGTGCTTCCTCCTAGTCTCGAAAATCTTGGTCATTTTCACTCCACCCTAATCTACAAGCACACTGAATGAAAAAATTTCTTAACATTCTTGTAATTCCAGATAACTTTGGTGGTAATTTACAGAAACTTACCATAAATTATCGAAATTTTCAAGAACCTAAAAAAAAATTTTAATCGAACTTTCAGGCTGGTTTAGGATTTCGAGCCAGCTTGGGATTTCGTGTTTTCAAGCCGGCCAGAGTAAAAATAATTTGTCTCGGCTAAGTATTCAACAACCCCTTGATCAAGACAAAGCCTCGGTATCCAAAGTCCTAATTAATATTTTTAAATTCTTGTTGGCTGATTCCAAAAGGCGTAAAAGCGATCGAGATTCTGTATTCCATTTCAATAATTCAAATTTATAATTCTTTAGGCACCTACGTAAGAGGATAATAATTTATAGATGCACATATATTGTGAACGATATGAAAAATTATTATTTGTGTTCAGGTTATCCGGCAAAAATTTAAAAATCTTCTCTCATTTTCCCTCTTTATCCTTAACGCGTAGTTTTTCATGCCTCTTTTTTACTTAATATTAAAATAATTCATTCACATTTTTTTAAATAATAAATTCTTGTTCACTAGTTTTGCGCGACATAAAAAGTCGATGATGCGTGGCTGATTTTGTAAATTTTCAATACTCTAAGCAAATAGTCATGCGGTAAGATAGAAAACGCTTGCTTGTAATAAATATATGCTATGTGCAAGTTTATTTTATTTGCATGGGCTTACCTTATAACAGCAGCATCTATGATGACTAAATCTTTACTGCCCTGCAAGTTTTTACAACATCCTTTTTGTACTTCTATAATGTTTTCATTATCTTTGCAGTGATAATATACATTACCCGCAATTATATATGTAAGGCATTCTAAATCTGTAGAAAACAGGCTATTGGTCGAAATTCAAATGGATTTCGAGCGTCTATTTTTTAGGCTAGATAAACGTAGTACCTTCCAGTGTAAAGCCTGGCATCAGATCTGGGTGTTCGATGATCTTGTGAAAGCACTTTCCCAACGAAAGATGCACACATGCCAGGTACTTGTAACAGAAATTGTGCCCTATATCTGGACCTGGAACCTTCGAGTTACTTGCCAACACTGCTTCTTGGAGTCGGGTCTCGAGCTGCGGATGAGCTTACGTGGCAGACGGCCCAGTTGGAGATCAAAGTTTTACCTCTTGATACTTTTTTAGAGCTTCTTATCTTTGTAGAATGTTACGAGGAACAGTGTTGACAGACCAGATTAAGTGATCCCAGATGAACAGCCTTTTGCATCCGGCTCGCGATGGACTGATCCTGACGCTAGCAAGCTAGGATTTTATGAAGTTGGCTGACACATAAAGCTTGCATGCCTCCAAGACAGCCGATTACGTGAAGAAAACGATGACGTGATATTACCATCCGCTGGTGCCAAAAATTCAATTACGTAAATGATCTTCGTCTTCAGAAGACATGAGAGACATGTTGGACAGACCCGCCGATAGCTCTTCTCTACGTATAATGCCGTAGAGCAGAGTCTGAATGCTGTATCCCGCATGCTGTGGCCCCAGCAGTGGCTCCAGGGGCCCGAAGAACCTCGGGAAGCGACAGGCGTTTCATTTTTTCAAAAGACTCTCCATTGAAATTGATGGGTTTTGGTGTTCCTCTTAGTCACTTTCCTCTTCCTTAGTGATGCAAGGCCATGTGTAGTGTCGCTGGAATCAAATGGGAGGCCAAGCTCCTCTGCGGCCCTATCTGCGACACGGTATAGAAACGGCGCAACATTGTTGGCTTCATGTTGATGTACGAGTCGCCTAGGAGAATCTGCACTATTTAGAACTGAGCAGGCTGTAGCCAGAACTGTTCTTCGAATGTGTAGAGCAGTATAGGAGCAGACAGCAAATTGCTCGCCTGGATCTTATTCTTTCCAGATAATTCCGAAGCCCAAATTTTTCTAAGAATTTGGCGATACACTTTTACAAGGCCCGTTTTTAACACACGCACATCTTGGGTTTCCGCTTGCGGTATTCCAAGATATGTATATGTTTCTCTATTACCAAGATGTTGAATGGTATTTCCGCCTATGAGTTGAAAATCCCGATCGTCACTCGATGGTGTAGTTTCTAGTCGTCCTTGCTGTAGGTGGACGCAGGCACACTTTTCCAGTCCAAAGCTCATGCCAATCGCTTCAGAGTACCTATTTATCCCCTCCACAAGGATGTTAACGTCCTCTTTCGAGGAAGCAAAGAGTTTGAGGTCGTCCATATATAAAAGGTGGTCGACCTTATATTCTCTTCTGTTTGGCGGACCACATAGGTATCCAGAGCTTTTTTCTCGGAGGAAAATAGATAGAAGCAAGAGGGAGATGCAGAAAAGTATCGCATAAATCCTCTTTGAGCCGGTGAAGATATTTGCCAGAAGTTAGTACGTGAAAGTAAATTTCTTCCACCAGAAGATCTTAATACCATCTGGTCCTGCAGTGGAAAAGTTTTTCGTGTACCTAAGTGCGTTTTTCAATTCTTCGGCAGTGATTGATGGACATTTCTCCTAAGATTTAATGAGCTTGTCGGAAATCTCCTTAAAGCGGATTACATTTTTATTGTTTTTTTCTTTCAATTCTAGTGTTTTCGGGATCTTGTATACCGTTCTTCAAAAATTCTCTAACTCGTCGCGCAGATGGATTTTTGACAGAAGTAGGGATATCGCTGAAGATTCGAAATAAGGCAACGAGAAACAAAAAAGATTCTCCCTGACCCACGCCTCCCTCTTCACCATTCTTCTTCTTGCATCAGAGAACACCCGTATTTATTTATGAATGTGTTGCTTGATTGTTAGCAAATGAAACTTGTTCAGCGTGTGATGGTAGATCCTCAGTTCGTGTGTGAACTTTTGGACTCTTTCTTCGAATGGCATACCAGATGTCATTTCGATGCAAGCTTCGTTTGGTTTTTCGATCCATGTCGGTTCTGGCCCTCGATTTAAATCAGCCAAAGCTCTCATCCCACCATAAACTAAAGAATCCTGAACTAAAGGTCCTGAGGTCTGACTTCTCCAAGATATCCTCACAAAAAGGCATCCATTTCAGCTAGGTCTTGGGGCTTAGAATGAACCTTTATGTTAATATACCTCCTGGTCATGAAATCGCTATAATCTCTCAGGGGGTGTCTGAATTCCGCGGTTGATCTTAATGTCGTTTCCTCCTCTTCGCCTCCGGCTTATTCATACTTGAGTCGACTTGTCCACTCAATGTGGACGTTTTGCTAGTTCGTCGTCGTGTTTCCATCTAAATTATTTTCAGCAGCCCGAAATCTAGGGTGATCGGCACATTGTCGGTTGCTCTGCGCGTGCAATAATTTCGAACCAAATCTACAAATTTGTTTTTGTTTGGTTGTGTCATTTTTGGTCTCACGAGCAGCTAGGCGAAAACTGTTGTCTATCATTTTAGTGCCCCGTATGCAAGGATAAGGCTTCTTGCTCTTAGAAGTTGCCCAGTATCCCAGAGCCACTGTTTAAGACACCCCACCCAGGTGGCATTCAGCTTTTAGCGCGGTTGTTACGCTTCCGATTGGGATTTATGCCTTCGAAGCCATCCCTGGAAAATTTTCCGCGACTGCTTATTTGTTATTGCGTCCGGTGGACATAGGATTTCTGGTTCGGTTCCAAATGCATCGAAACCGAAATCTTTTATCTCTGTTCCCTTTTAAGATAAAAAATAGAATAACTTATTATTATTCGGGCGGATCGTGACGTCCTCTTTAGAAATTTATCGGAAATTAATGAATTAAAAAATTTGTAAAGGCGGCGGTTTTTCTGAAAATCTCGATGCTCATTTTTCTCCTGAAGGCTAGCGTTTTTTGTTTTATAGAAAAATTTTTAAATATTTTTTATTTAAAAAAATTTATTTGGAGGAAATATTCAAAAAGCTTAAAAAAGTTTTTAAAAAAGAATCTCGAAAATTTAAAGGCGTTTCTTCTTTAATTTTGCAGAATCGTATTGAAAAAACGTTGTTGAAAAATATGTCGAATTTATGGGAAATATTGTTGTCGTTTGGTGGCTTGTTTTTGGTTTGTTCTTTTAGATTTCATGCACTCTTTCAAATGAAAAAAATTGTGAATGAGCATATCTGAAAAACTTTTTCTGTGTATTATTACTATATGAATACTTTTACTTCATGAAAAAATGTATTTCTGAATTTTTCTAAACATTAATGATAAACAAATGTTTATTGTTAATGTATATTAAATTGTCGACAGAACTTAAAAAACCTAAATTTACGATGCGCATATACTGAAAGTACCGGTAATAAAAAAATTATGGGTATTGACGACATTTTTTCTTGAGAATTCATATTTTATGGTAGAAAATTCAACTATACTTTATTAAAAGTTCAACTACTTTGTGCAAAATTGATTTCCTCGATTTAAAATTAATCATTTTGGATTAGAATTGATCCCTTTGATTGAAAATATAACTATTTTTCTAAAAATTCGTCTTTTTTATACAAAATAATTCTTCTAGGTTGAAAAATCATAGTTCTGCTTGAAAAATAATAATTTTCGGTAGAAGATTAAAGAAGATTAAAATGTTGACAATTCGCCTTTTTTTAAATAAATTTGACTAGTTTCAATTGAAAATATTCTTTTATGGCAATATTAACTATGGAATTTTTTGTTAAGAATTCATAATTTTTGTGGCAAAATTAAACTATTTGGATAAAAATTAACTTTTTGGTTGCAATTTTTATTTAACATGTAGGAAATCTCAAAATCTTTTGGATTTTTTTTAATGAATTTTGAGAATATCATATTTATATACCCAAGAAGCAAATAAGCTTAGAGAATAAATAGTTATTCAAAATTTTTATTTTGTATTGCAAATAATTTTTCTTCTCAAAAAGGAAAACCACACGTGCGCGTAGCGCCAGATTTTTGATGCTTGTATTTTATTTTCTATTTCAGGAATAATTCGAATCAATTAAAAAGATACGTAGATGTTTTAGAAGCTTTCAAGAGATCAAAAATATTCTAAAACTGAAAACAATTCCAGGAAATTCATAAAATGTTTAGATCAATATTCGTAATTCTCTGACACGTGAAACAAAGATATAGCTGATAACGCAACTTTACCTTCAAGAACTTGTCGAGTTTTTAAATTGTACATACATTGTAAATCTCGCCCATTTTTTGCCATTAAAGAGGATCAAAAAGGATTAACGAAATTCAAATATCTCAGAAAAATAAGCTTCTCGTCTCTTAGAAATCTTACGAATTGCAAAATAATTTATCAGGAGAAACACGATAGCGATTAGTATATATATACTGAAACTTCTTGTTGAAAAATCATTCGTTTTCTGCAATTGCTTCTAGACTGAAAAAATGGGAAACGTTGGTACGCTCATCTTCGCTTTTGTAGTTCTCATCAGTTCTATTGGTAAATATAAAATCTTATAATATATATTTTAATATATGTATACATACTATAACCTTTAATTTTTAATGAATATCTGATTGGCTGAAACTTTCGCCAATCATGAATCAGTAAATTTATTTTATTACTTATTCATTACATAGTTAATCTTTTGCTTACAATTGTGAATTTTCCATTAAGGAGTACAACGTTCACCTAAAAGATGACATGATTAGAAATGCTTTAGTTAGTTTTGAAATTTTATTCGGAGAATTTGCATTAGACATTTTTTATTTGAGGAACTTTTAGTTATACCAATAATTTCATAATTCGTGGTTCCTGACAACTTTAATAATCCAATTTATGACTCTAAATAAACTCTACGTAATTTGTGAACACAATCACTTCTAATTATATTAGTATGGAGGTGTCGTAGTCTATTGAAAAAGTCAACAATATTACCTTCATATTGTTTCAATAAAGCAGAAAATGTCACACAATCGCAGTCTGGCATTAACTTTTTATTTATCTCGTTTCCTATTTTCATAATCGTCTTTAATTAATACAGCTTGAAAATAATTCGTATATTTTAACTTTGCAATTTTTTTTTAACTAAGGAACCGTGCATAAATCGTAAAAAATTTGTCTCACACTTCAAATCAAACTCCATCCATCACTCCGCCCTATCAAAAAAAATATGACCATGAAATATTTTCATTTTCAACAAAATAGATGTCTTTTCAAAAAATAGATGTCTTCAAAAAGATACATGATTTTCAAACTTATAAATTTATTATTGAATTTTACCACTGCAGGACCAAATTTTGCAAAATGCGCATACTTTTTTCAAATTTACCATCATCTAAGCTCATAACAATACTTTCACTGACCCTCCCCTGTTATTAACCGTAGTTTTTGGCCCCTTACCCCCATCATATTAAGTCCTCGTTCCCCGGTAATATGACGAGCCTAGAAGAAAATAAGCAAATAATATTAATAATGATAAAAACTTTTTTCCAAAATTTTAGTTTGCCGCCCTAGAAAATTGCCGGCAGGGGAGCATCCGAATGATATCATAAGAAGAACAAATGAGCCTCTCAAGGTAGTTCGAATGAGAGCAGAAGACCTTCCTGGTGTTTATGCCATGTACGGGACAGGATACAAATTTCCAGTTGAACATTCTTTAGATGTAGTAATAAGTGGTACTACCATCCTTGGAGCGGACGAACTTAACGAACTTAGTCCAATATGGTGCGTTGATGATAATGGTCCTCACTTTTGTACAATGCAACTCGGGGAGGAAGGACAACCAGCTCATACACCGCGGACATACAAATTCTTTCATGGCGAAACAACATTTGGAATGTACCACAAATTACCACGGAACATTATATATGATCTTGTGCTACGACCGCTCAGAAATCGCTCCCCCTCCAAAAGTTCCTCCTTCTCCAACAGTGCTTCCTCCTAGTCTCGATAAATTGTGCGAGCTAGAAAACGCGTTTGACTACTGATCACGAGTTTCCGGT
>CAKNWU010257387.1:0-13495 GCA_932072015.1 Andricus quercustozae | reverse complement strand
GCTTCTTGGGCAATGAGAGATTGGCCATCTTTTTTTTGCAATAATTGGCTACATCCAATAGTCATGGATAAGACATTATCAAATCCAGTCATTGTTAATAATTTTTTTAAATGAACTGGAAATTGAGTGTCTAAATCATTTCCTGTTTGGCCCCACCATGTTGATTCTATATGTGTTTGACCCTGTAAATTTCATATGTGTTAAAAAAAAATTCAAATTTTATACCTACATAAATTCCTGTGCTTAAAGTTACCTGATATTTACCTTTAATTTTTACTTTCAAGCTGATGATATACGAAAACTTCTTTACTTTCATTCATTTTTACTAAAGCATGTCAAATTTTAAGTTTAATAAATTAAAAAAATTGTATAGGCACAGAAAGCTTATTAAGCTATGTACCTCGATCCCCTTTTTAGTACTTTTCGAGGTAAATTTTTGTTAGCAACTATGTTTTTGTGTAAAGCAAAAAGTATTATTATAAATGATAAAAAATGTGTTATTAATTAAAAATGATGGTTGAAAAGGAAGAGATATAGAATGTTAAGTATATATTCTGTTCTGTATTATGTGACACTAGCGTTTATGTTATTTTACATATTATCACCTGAAAATTTGAATATCTTTTGGTCGTTTTGGTAAAAAAATATGAAAAAGTGCAAAATGGTTCGAAGCTTCCCTACTTAATTTCTTATTTTTGAACGAAAAATAAATTTTTAAACTAAAAAAGTAGTAAAAAAGTTGAAATTCAGAAAATTAGTTTTATTACAAAATTTAGCAATCGAACAAAAGTCTAAATATGAAATTTTTACTGTTCCTCGGTTTCACTTAATTTTTAAATTTAATTTGTATTTCTATTGCCAAATATATTTGTCGAGTTATTTGTGATATTACCGCATAAGAACACCTAACTTACAAAATCTGTCAATCAATGGCATCAATGCTGGCTAGAAACATCAGTTCATGTATTACTTACCATTATTAATCCGATTAAGCTTTTGCACTTTATCAATGAATAAAATTATTGATATTTTATAACAATCTCACTAGAAACTTAAATAAGATTTTAGGCTTAAAACAGCCCCCTGACTCTTTGCCCAGAATACACGGAATATAAGCGTTTGAGATTTGACTATACGGCCGAGTGCCGATAGGTGGAGGAGCAGGTTGTTCACGAGGCCTGAATTAAAAAAATGCATGGGGAACAATGTAAAAATTCGATATTCTCCAAATAAAAGCTATTTGATCACATTTTATTTACGGGACATTAATCTAGAAACTTTTAAATATTTTTTTAATTAACACTTACTACCAAAAATGTAAAATTCTCGAGTATTGAACGTAAATTCGCTGCGATTTATGGCGGAAAGTTCAAATCGAAGTTTCATATGAAGTAATGATAATAATATTTATTGTTATCATTAAAGTTGAATATTATGCAACTATTGTAACATTATTATTGATTTATGATAATGAATTAAAATTTTTTATGTATGAACTATAGAACTATAGAATTTCCAGACCACCCGTCCACCCCTTTTAAAATATAAAATACCTAATAAAATAAAAAGTTTAGTACCTCCTAATAGTAAATGGACTATGCCCGATCGATTAGAGGTATTTTCAACTTTCGGCTCCCACCGGAAGTGGCCTATTCCGACCGGAAGTCCTTTTTTTAAATGGGATGACATATTTTTGTTTATTGATTTAGATTCTACGGTAAAAAGTAAGTAACTTTTGTAGGAAATTTTTTTTTCAAAATCGTCGTAATTGAAATAGTTTTTCTGGCACCGATAAAAACTTAAAAAAAAATATAATTCCTATCGACAACGTGGGCTGAAGGCGACTTAAAGCGTCCATAATCAAGCATCCATAATCGTTTATGCAGTATTGCTTAAACGATTATGGATGCGCTTGAAGTCGCATTCAGCCCACGTTGTCGATAAGTATTATAGTTTTTAAAGTTTTTATGGTTGCAAGAAAAACTATTGCAATTACTGCGTGACCTTCTAACGCAAAATTTCACGCGGAATCCGAATTTCAACAAGTTAAATATTCACCTTCCTTCTTTAATGAGTTTTTCTTGCATGATAGGGAGAGGATAGTATGTGGATACTATAAGGATACGCTGTAGCGTATCCGTTCAGGAAAATTCGGTCCACTAGGGAATTATTGCTTTAAATATATTGCAAACCTTCTAGATGAACGACTAGTTAAAGAAAATCCCTCATCGTAACTAAAAATGTACATACTGCCTCGACCTTTAAACATTTTTAACACATTGTTGTTATGCTCCTTACTTTGGTGGTATTGGTTGGTAGCAGTAAGGAGGATAATCTTCGGGGATACATGATTTCTATCCCATAAGGTAGAATGAGAAGGAGCTATATCATGAGATAAAAAGGGACCGGAGAGGTAGGGGAACCATTCGAGGCTGGTATGCCAGCTGGCCCGTTAACGGAGGAAAGAGGAAGCAAAATTTAAGTGACTAATTGAAACGTAAAATTGTGTAGTTCAGAGTTTATTTATTCGCTTAACTTTTTGTTACAACTTATGTGTGTGTATTTCCGAAGAGAGAATACTATGCCGGCTTCGTAAGACACTCGCATCTGCCACCCTGCCAGAGTACCTTCTATCGCCACGGTAGGATGCGCTATCTTCTCTCTCTCTCTTACTCTAAGGTCTACTGTCGCTGCGAGAGGACACATAGTAGCTTCTTCCGTCGCGTTATGGCGCGCTTTTTTTCTTTCTCTTTCTCTCTCTGACTCTAGGGTCTAATAGTTAGTTGTTAACATTTTAAGATGGGGGCCTAATGAACGAATAAACGTTGTCTACAAGAGTGTTTTAAATCTATCAATAAAAGAGTCTCGCACTATGCGATCCGCGTATAACACTGCCTAATCTTTATTCACTGAACTCACGCTACAGTAGGCTTTCTTTTCTCCTATTCACTTTGCTCTGCTTTTTTGTAACTCTCTTTACTTTAACCCCCTCTACTTTGCTCTGCTTCTAAACTTTTGCTTTATCACTCCCAACTTTTCTTCTTCTTCGTCCTTTTCTTCTTGCTACTTATTCTTTTCTTCTACATTTTCTATTCTAGTCACCCAACTTTTTCCAGCTTCCGCTCGCAAATCAACTGCTTACACCAGCACCCATCTTATAATTGTGCTCTTTCCTCCTTTTCTATAATCCATCTCCGACAGAGACGCTCGCCAGACACCATCGTCTCGTCCTTTCATCACCAGCACCCATACTCGAACCGTTCAAACTACAGCTGTTTCCAACAGCCTGGCTTGCTTCCTCCTGCGGACACCCAGTACGAGCTCCTTGCCTCATTCTTCTTCGTGATTTTTGGTAGTGGCTGTGCGTGTCGTGCCTCCAATGTATTTCTTTTATCGTTCTCTTCATTTATTTATTTATGTATTTATTCTCGTCTCTTTCTCAGCCTTCTCAGCGCTCTAGGCAACTGCCATACGTCCAACACTTCGCACTTCCGCTTTTAACTTTTTTTCGCCTCCTTCTGATGCTTTACCCTAACCTCAAAACCTAAACGATCTGTTTTTCAGAGCCGATTTTCTCTTCCAAAAACATGTAGAATAAAGTTTATTTATAAAAAGTATAATGGTTGAAATACAAAGTATAAGAAATATTCTGTATAATAAAAAATAGTCCTTATATATAAAATAGCACACTACTGTATCCGCAGTTGAACCCTGAAGGAAGCCATATCGTATTTTGTCAATCGTCTCCTCAAGACTGCCCCGATGGTCGACATCGGCGATGTCAAACCCACGAATCGGCATCTTTTGTCTTAGGATGGTGTGAGTATTATCGCCTTCAGGAAATGTTAATACAAACATCAGGGGAAAAAAGCATCAAGCAGGGAGGCTGTATAAAGTTCCTGAAAAATGTATCACGCATTTTGTGAATGGCCCCTAAGGCTCCTCTCCAATCCCCTATCATGACCATTAAGTCGCCCTTGGCTCGTCTCACCTGTGAAACTCCGACTTTGTGCCTGGAAAATTGAAAGGTTATCGTTAATTTACTAGCAAAAGGTTAGAGCCTCTTGTCAGAATATCATGGCATCTCTTGAACGTTCAGCCTTTCCATGTTTTCTATAGAGACAGAACAAATATTGCCAGCCTCGCCTGGAAACACAAGAACCGAGGGAGCTACTGAGTCAGCTCGGCATCGAAGGAACCTGATTTCGACTAGTCCAGCCTTCGCCAGTGAAGCTTCTCTCAGCATATCTATGACCAATAAATATGTCACAGCTTCACTGACTCGACTCTGTTCCAGCCTTCGCCAGTAGAGCTCCCCTTAACGTCTTTGGGACCAATTAACATGCAAGAACCAAACAGAGTTGGCCCTTGGTACAGCCTTCGCCGATGAAGCTTCTCTCAACGTGCCTATGATTAGTAGGCCCGTAAGATCTGATTCGACTCAGCACTATTATTCCCTTGAGTTAGAAACGTTCAAGTACTTCATGAACTCCCCAGTGTCCACATGTACTTGTGATTCATTCAGATAGGCTGGCCCAGCCTTAACCTGTAAATGAGCAACAACAAACATTACAATGGTCAAGAAAATGTGACCTATGTTCTCATGGAATGAGATATGTTATTTCCGGAGTATTTTTTTGTGCTTAATCCGAATCTGGCCTTCATTTCTCTTCAGCACGTCAGGTTTTCGAGATTTTTTTAATCAATTTTTTTTTTTGATCTTGTACGGTTGCTGAGATAATCTAGAAAAACTGAGAAAGAATGCGAAAAAAGTGGTTTTACATAAAACTGAATATCTTGATGAAAATATTTTTTTCCTTGTGTTCCTGGTGCCATTCCCTTCGTTTTTTAATTTCAGGCTATTTAAGCTATTTAAGTTCAGGCTATCATCTTTCAAAAGATACATGACAGAGAAATGGTCTCTTTCTAAAGAGTTGCCATTTTTACGGCTTGCACGTACTTGAAGCGAATCATTGTACTGTGACTAGTATTTTATTGCATTAAAATACTCAGTATCTGCCAATTTCACATTATTCACAAAGTTTTTCATTTTCTTAGTGTTAACAGTATTCAATGCTTCGGATTCTTGAACAGGTTTTAATCACACAGACGTCACACCAGCGCTGTACACCTGATACAAAGAATCGATCGGGGGAATGTGTACATGGCGCATGCGCAACTCCCCTCTACCTCTACAGCTCTGAGTTGTCCTGCGTATCGTGTTCCGTGCTGTTCTCAATTCTCATTTCATGCTAGACCTCTGCGGATTCACATGTATGCTACCTATACTCTAGGACTAGAAGTCATTCCTATTGAACCCCAATTCATTAGCGCTAATTGTGAACTGCTATCCTTCGATACTCATTCTGCAACCATTTATGTAGCACAAGTCGAGCAGCAACTGTTCGGTATCCAATATTTTTCTCCATTTTCGGGTTTAATCTAAATAAAAATCTCCTAAGCTTCTCGCATTGCAGGTGAAATTTGTTGTCTCGGTTTTTGTGGGACAAAAACACCGTAAACATAGCAAAAGTTATCAGGATTATTTTTGCAACAACGCTCCATTTTGCAATTGTTGCAAAATGAGTGTCGAAAGATAGCAGCTCACAATTAGCGCTAATGAATTGGGGTTCAATAGGAAAGACTTCTAGTCCTAGATTATAGGTAGCATACATGGGACTCCGCAGAGGTCTAGCATGAAATGAGAACAGCATGGAACATGATACGCAGGAGAGCTCAGAGCTGTAGAGGTAGAGGGGAGTTGCGCATGCGTCATGTACACATCCCCCTATCGATTCTTTGTATCACGTGTACAGCGCCGGTGTGACGCCTGTGTGATTAAAACCTGTTCAAGAATCCGAAGCTTTGAATACTGTTAACACTGAGAAAATGAAAAACTTTGTGAATAATGTGAAATTTACAGATATTGAGTACTTTATTGCAATAAAATACAAGTCGCAGTACAATGATTCGCTCCAAGTACTTGTAAGCCGTCAAACTGAAAACTCTGTAGAAAGAAACAATTTCTCTTCCACGTATCTTTTGAACGGTGATAGCCTGAACTGAAATAACTTAAATAGCCTAAAATTAAAAAACAAAGAGAATAACACCAGGAACACAAGAAAAGAAAATGTTTTCATCAAGAAATACAGGTTTTTGTAAAATCACTTTTTTCACGTTTTTTCTCAGTTTTTCTATATTATCTCAGCAACCGTACAACATATCAAAAAAACAAGCCCACCGTTGGATTCGCCCTTCAAAAATGCATTGAAGTCATATATTGATTTATATTGAAAGAATTTTGTACAACATTTTATCTCATGACTTGATATTTTTCAACAAAAAAATTTGATTAACAAAATCTCGAAAACCTGACGTGCTGAAGAGAAATGGAGACCAGATTCGGATTCAGCACAAAAAAATACTCCGGATGATTTTACCTGGTTTTATTCTAGTACCTAGAAAGTAATCCATTTGCGTATACTGTCTACCGCTACCACTTCCTTTGACTTCGGCCTTTCTTGAGCTCCCTCAAGTCTGAAACTTCGTAGCAATCGTTAGGTAGGACATCAGTCGTCTTGAAAGCACCCTTCGACTTAGCTGTCAGTTTCTTGCTCTAAGCAGTAGCTGATGTGCCTGCTCCTCATCCGTAACTCGTCGCACAGTGGGCTGAATCGGGAATTTACTATTCAAAACAACGAGCGAAAATGAGACATTTTTTAATTATTATTTTTTATCTTCAAATCAATAACTTAATTAATCCCTTTCTCGACGAAAATGAGTGATGAAGTATCCACGGAATATAAATAGTTTACAAGATATCGAATCTAATAGTTATAAGCAAATTATATTAACAAAATTTCAACATATTGGAAATTTTGCTTTCAAGTATATTTGTAAGTTGAAATTGCTTGATTTTATCAACAGGATCAGGTTTGATCATGAGAATTTGTTGTATGGTATACTTTGTTTATTTTATCAATAAATTATTTAAACAAATTGCATAGTTTAGGCGTTTATTGGCAGAAAGTTATAGTTTTTCTTTCTTAGTATCTTTAAATTCTATGAGTGCTACTGCATTAAGAATATGATTTATTCCATACTCTTGGCAGAACTTGATGACAACGTGTGAAGTAATGACGTAGCTCCTAGTCCAAGCGCACTTGAGTCTGTGTGTAGTTCAGTCTTAAGCGTAGGATTGTAAAGGACTAGTCTCGATCCGTCTGTGAGTAGGCGTTTCAGTTCCCGCACCGTATTTCCCTGTTCAGGGCCCCATTTCCATTTAGCTTATTTTTGCAATAGTTCGGACAAAGGAGCAACAAGTTTAGCAAATTCTTGAATAAACTTTCTAAAGTAGTTGACAAGTCCGAGAAAATATCGCAGGTCTTTTATATCAGTAGGTTCTGGCGCTTTAATTACGTCATATATTTTATGTGTGCGCGGGATTACCTTATTTTCTGAGATTTCCCTGCCTAAGCAGTCGATATTAATTTGAAGAAACTTGCATTTTATTAGATTTAGCGTGATATTACTGTTTCCTGTAGCCTCTAATACGAATTCCAGGTTTTAAAAGCTTCATCGAGGTTTGAAACTGTTATGTGTATGACGTCAATCTAAACTAAGGCGATAGAGAATCTCCACTCGCCGAGCACTCTGTTTATCGCTCTCCGGATGAAGTCTTCGTCGATTTGAATTTTATGATATTAAATTTTATGATATTTTCTCATTCTGAAGACTAAGTGTAATGAAGTAAAAAATTTTATCTTCTGCCAAATCAAGCTTTAGTTTTTTCAATTTCCCGACTTTTTTAAAAACTGTCGGTTTGAATATCCGGATTCAGCGTGCTGTCGTATGAAACTGCTTCTCTCAATAGAATGCCAAAACTAAGTTCTCCCGGAAATTGTTTTTTTTAGGGAATAAGAGAGTACCGGTCAAGACAGTTGAGTTTCATGTAACTCATCATAACATACTTTTGCGTTACCACGGAGACTGCAAACCGCCAAAATTAAATTCGAGCAAGAACTTCTCATTATTAAACTTTTTGCTCGAGTTTTTCAAGTTTAATTTGACAATCCTTGCCAGAACATCAGTGAGCTTGGCGAAATGATAGTTGGTGGAGCATGAGCCTGATCGTTCCAAACTCGTCCTCCTTGCTGACTCGCTTGGGCGTCGGCGAAACCTTCTCGGATCCTGACTCCTCGATGAGTCGCTCGAGCTGCGATGCGATCTCCTCGAAAGCCATCTTCTAGGCAAGTCGGCACTGGATCGATTCCTGTATCATTTCCTCTAGCGCCTTCTGTCACTATGTTCACGAGATCTGCTTCTTCGCATTTAAGGAGTAGATCTTTCACTGATGATACTAATAACACTGGTGGGAACTCCCTTCTAGAAATAATTAATTGAAAACAATTTAGAACGATAGAAAGAAATTTAAATTGTTTCTAATCGTGTTTCTCAATCGTGTGTGCACGATTGGAAACGATTGAGCGTTGCAAAGTTTCAATCGTTGCCAATCGTTTCCAATCGAGCCAATCGGTAGTAGGATTTTGAGTTTATGAAGCGGCAATTTGATGGCATCACTTTCGTCTCGCGGGAATTATTTGAAAACGTTTATTTAATTTTTTCGAAACAACACAATTTAATCAATATGTTCATCAAAAAAATTAAATAAATGTTTTGTAATCATTTTCGCGAGCTGAGAGCGCTAGGCATTATTAGGTCTAAACATGAATTTTCTTAATTTTCTGTTTGTAATAAATACAAATTTTAAGTTAAGAAATTCTTTCATCTTTAGAAAATATTTGTTATTCATAGAGGAATAACCCCTAAAATTGATAAAACAAAAATAAATTTGTTTCTACATATTATCAGGCCTGGAATAAGAAAATTTATCATTTAATTACAATCAATGTTCTGAGATGGCTCCTACAAATTGTTTTCCCTGGTATAATGTGCACAGGATTTCTTCTACCATATAAAAAGAATACTCTCCAAAACAATTTTCTTACCTACTTCATTGCATTTTTAATTGCTGAAA
Organism: Andricus quercustozae; assembly: GCA_932072015.1. Classification (NCBI taxonomy): domain Eukaryota; kingdom Metazoa; phylum Arthropoda; class Insecta; order Hymenoptera; family Cynipidae; genus Andricus; species Andricus quercustozae. Next base: position 4,458 of record CAKNWU010257387.1, on the reverse strand, counting down.
ATAAGACTATAAAAAATGTTTCTTTTTTTGTGCATTTCGAATTTCAAGATTTTTTTCTGTCTGAAATCGGATTCGGAAATTATTTTCTTCTCTCCCTGTCGAATTCCTTCTAGCCACTGGTTATAGTAGTAAATTGTTGAGAATTTCGAAAACCATCAATGTATATCACTTTATAATCTTAAAAAGACTTAAAAACGGCTCACAAAGATATAAAAAATGCCCAACACACCGCGAGGAAGCGAAGAAAAATGTGTTCTATTTTAGGTTATTTTTCGTCAGAGAAAATAAACGCCGGTCGCCACCTAAATTGCCGCCCGATTTACAACAATTAGGAACATTAGGAATGGAAAACTAACCTCCATACACAATAGAAACTAATTGAAATCGATTAACAAATGGTACACCGATTAGGAACGATTGAAAACGATTAAAGTTTTGACAACTGTGAATCGTTCTGAATCGTCTTCAATTGATTATTTCTAGAAGGGTCCTTACACTTAGCACTGTCGTTATCACTTTTCAATATCCACGAAGCGAACGGAAGTATACCCCACTTATGATTTCTAGCATAAACTTTATTTATAACAAGTATAATGGTTAAAATTCAAAGTATGTGAAATATTCTGTATAATAAAAATAGTCCGTGTATAAAAATAGCATACTACTGTATCCGCAGTCGAAACTTCAAGAAAGCCGTATCATCTTCTGTTAATCGTGTCCTCAAGACTACTGACTGCCCTGCTATTCTTCATCGACGATGTCGACCTCACACATAGAAATCCTTTGTCTTAGGATGGTTTGAGGATTATCACCTCCAGGAAATGTTTATATAAACATTAGGAAAGTCTAAACTGCTGGCTGATTCGCAATCAAGCGGATGGCAGCGAAATATGCTCAGGCGAGCAGGCAAGTAGCAACAGCTTTAAGAGCACGAAACGTTGCTAGAACGTTCCAGGCATGTTCCTGGGACGTGCAAAATGTCCGCCTCTTCGGTACTTTCTAGGAACGTTTCAAAGAGCTTTTAATTTTGAATATTTTTTAATTCGCAGCGATTAAAATTTGATATTTTGAAATTGAAAACTAAATTGAATGTTTCAAAATCAAAGCTTCTGAAATTCTAAAATTTTGAATTTTTATTACATAAACAAAATTATAATTTAATATTAAAATTCATTAAAATTTTTTTTCTATAATCAAAAAATAAATTCACCGTCATTGAAATCGTTCAAAATGAAACAATTTTCGATTGCACCCGTTTGTCAAAAAGTGGCCTCACCGTTAAAATCTTGATTTCGAGAATAATAAAAAAAAGTAAACGTGCGGAAATTTGAATTAATTATAACATATATTTTTTCAGTAGGCTAATAAACTCTTATATATCACGTTTATTGAATGTTTAGATTTGCACTGTAGTTAAGAAAAATATTCCTTAATGTATAGCTCAAGTATGTGAATTATGTCTAAACTGGTTTAACTCATAGGAAAAGTATAGTTATAGTAGATATAACCCTATTATTGATGATGGGAGGAAATCGGATATCTGAAATATATCAAAATAGAGATCCGGAATCATGATTTTCATAATATCAAAGAATATTATTTGTAACTTCTAATATAAGTAAAATATTAATTATAATATTCAACATTTCACGTAAGTAACAATTTTATCTAATCTTTTTATGCCAATAACACTATGCTTGGGAATCAAAGATTCTGGATGTCTTACCAATATATATTATATAAGAATCTTATAAGTTGTCCATTGTATATCATATTTTTGTGATTATATTCCATAAAGCTGAAAAACTGAGAAGTTTATTTTGCACTCTCAAGTAGATTTCCGGATGAAAAAATGATGAGAATTTATTTGGAACTTTACGATTTTAAATAGTTTATTAACCCACTTTTGTGTTACACTCGCTAACAATAATAAAAACAAATTTTTCTCACGAAATCACGAAATTCGATATCTTGAAAAAAATGAGTACTATTCTATATCCGATACTCTAGTGATACTTAAGTATTAATAAAGTATAATCTATACTTTACCTATACTTAAGTATAGATTAAGTATATCCTATACTTCAGATATACTTAAGTATAAATGAAGTATATCCCAAAATTCAGCTATACTTTAGCCATACTTCAGCTATATTTTGGCTATACTTTATCTATACTATTTCAATATCATTTATTTCAGTCTAATTTACCATACATTTTTTATGCTTTGGAAAGCCAGTGATTGATCACTCCCATACTTATAATTTTTACTAAGGTTACTGATAAGATATTTAAGACAAATAATGTTAAATTAAAAATGACAGAAGAAAATCAAACTAATCAGAAGAGTTTGGTAAGAAATAGTTTTAAATTTTGCCAATTAAAGTTTGAAAACTTTGAAATATGAAGAGAGAAAACAAAATATCATAAAAAGCAGCAGAAAACAGGTTAAAATAAGAATTTCCACAACATTCATCATAATTAGAACAATATTGAGCTCTGCTTGTAAATAAAACTGCTAATGAACATTGCAGCTATTCACTATTCGTAAAAGTATTGAGATCTTCAGATTTTTATTTCAAGGGTATCGATAATTGAACAGTATACAAAATTTTAAGGAAATCAGACATGTAAAAATGGGTAAATATAGTATTTCAAGATTTTAGACTGACTTATACTCCTATTTGTTCAGATAAATGATATAATTGATAGAAATAATACTCATTTAAGTATATCGCCTTTAAACAATGTGATAGCATGAGTCAATAGGCTCTTAGCATGAAAGAAATTGATGAAAACAAAGAGCAAAGAAACACTGCCAGAGCGTGACGTTTTGCCTGGCCTTGAAGCAAAAACACTATAAATTTTACGACAAATTAAAAAATATTTCTTACCATTATCGACAGTACATGAATTGGTATCGACTACCTCAATATGATCATATAATATTAAATATTTTCGGTTGAATTATTGACGAATTTATTGTAAATATTACCTTGACAGGTGGTGACAATTATTTGATTTCCAGCTCAAATTCGTTTACTGAAATGCGTCAATAATGTGAACTTTCAGCATTAGGTCAGCTGATTTGCGTGTGCAGCAACAAATAAAGTTTATTATTTTTTCGCTAATGTGCTACCAACTTCAGATGCGCCTTTTTCGAAAAAAGTAACGTAAATATGATCTGCCAGACCATGATCCACAAATCTGGAGTATAAATACAAAGACATAAAGAGTAACCATTTTTTCACTTGGTTTTATTCTGAAAATCAACTTTCCTTTTTGAAACTACACCAGGGACATGCCAGACAGTCACTTTTTGACTAATCAAACTACTGTCAAAAGAAAAATACACGCAGAAAAAATAAATGTTATATTTACTTATCAAGAAATGTAACGTGTTTCTTGTAACCGTAACAGTAAAAACTGCTCTTAATGAGGGTGTGAAAATGTCAAAATCACTTAGCATTTCGTAAATGCCACAGTGAAGTTAAGGTGAATTAAACGGCAATCCTTTAGTAAATAAAACCTCTATTCCCCAGTATTAAATACTGTACGATATGTGAAATTCACTGAACCGAGATTACAATAGTGGTGCAGTGAATATTAAAGAAGGATCGGTACATGCTACCGATCCGATCCGCGCGGACCACCGGATGAATTCATGACGCCATCAGCAATGGGTGGATTGCATTACCTCATGGCATTGTAACCGACATAGGTCTTTTATAATAAAGAAGTCCTGCTATATAGTTCAGGCACAATAAAAAGTATTTAAAGTGATTCTTCTGACCCGTTACAAAATTGGCGATCCTGTCAGGATAGGAGTACACGATCTTGTCTCTACGGAGCAATTTAGAGATCAAACGACCCTATCTTTGGAAAACAACCTGGAAAACGGAAATCACTACGGTGGTTATAATAGAGGAACTCCGGTCTGTTACTACGGTGCAGCCCGACAACCAGAAAGTAGAATTTGCAGTAGTGACAACGAAATCTCTACGGTGGTTAATATCGACGGATAAATCCGAATATCCGGACTGTTACTACGGTGCAGCCCGACAACCTATTGGCATAGCACGTGCTTAAAATCAATATAAAATATCATATTATTACGCGTTCGTGACACTTACACCCGACACTCGCAATCAGGTTTAAAGCTGGCTTTCCACGCCTATAGGGAAAATTTAAGTACACACTATCCCACACATACAGACACTTCCACAGATTCTGATAGCTCCATATCTGAGGCGTGCACAACTACTCCCACTATGAGTACGGAGAATTCGTCAATACAAGATCAGGATGTTCTAACACTGATCCTGAACCAACTTCAAATAATCACTGATAAACAGGACAGGTTTGAAACTAGCCTCACGACTTTAAACGAGGAAAACCTGAAGCGAGCGGACGAAATCAGAAGTCTCGCGCAGTTTAACAATGCCTTGGTCACGGAGG